>JAFVLL020034023.1:0-45443 GCA_021397915.2 Tor tambroides
TGAATCTAAAATATATGAAAGTCTAATGTTTATCAGTACATTACAGAAAATAATGAACTTTATCACAATATGCTAATTTTGAGAAGGACCTGTATACTTTTACTCCAATACATTTACCCCCAGCGAAAATTTGTTACTTACTACAAAATAAGTCAGAAGAACACAGACTGCAGGTTTGACGAATCAGTGGTCTGGCACTTGCAAGTTAGACTCCTCCTTTACTCATGTGCAAACAAGTGCTTGCACAACTGTGGGTGATTTCATTTTCAAGTTGAGGCTGGGGTGTGCGATATACAGTATACCATCTGCAATAATATAGTGTTGTTTTAAAGATGTGTGATTTGACATTGAGTATTTCACAAAACACACACACTGAGTGCACGCATGCGATTTAAAAAGCATTTAGAATCATCAAAATTCAAGGCATTCTTAATTTGTAGGTGGAAAAATTGGCTCTGTATGTCTTTTATATTTATATCATTTAATATAGTTAATCTATATCACACAAAGGGTGCCGGTTTTTCTCCAGACATCAGCATGATAACAAATGTAATATTGATTTTATACAAATTTAAAGTTAGCATTAAGTGAATTACATTTCAGACACAATATTGCCTTTTTCTCAATTTTGCCAACGAAAATAGTTCCAAACAAAGATCATAACACTGTTTTGCGTCTTTGAGCAACACACAGGACAGTGTTCCCTTATTGAATGAATCAGCTTTTTGAACGAATCAGTTGAATGACTGATTCAGTGACTCATTAACACAGTCAAATGCTTTGTTCCTGAATGAATCAGCCGTTTGAACTAATCTGCTGAATCTCAATGACTCACTCATTAACAGTGACTTGCTGCCACCCGGTGGAGTTAATTTCACATTTCAACTGTTTTTTTTTTTTTCATGTTTTAAATTATTTCAAATGTCAGTATTCAACATTTTATGTTTAAAACAAAACATTATGTATGCATTTGTAACTGCAGATTAAACGCATCCATGTCCCATCTGAGCCAGTCCGATCTCACCGGCAATTCATACATATTTTACGAGGTGGCTAATTCATATGAATTCGTACAATCTCACTTGTACAAATTCATACGATTTTTGATAAATCGTACATATTTTATGAGTTGCACAATTCATATAAATTTGTACGAATGACCTACATCTAACCCCGCCCCTAAACCTACCCATCGCTGGGGTTTAGACAAATCATACAAAATCATACGAGTTAGGTCGTACGAATTTGTACGAATTAGCCACCTCGTAAAATACATACGAATTGGTCAAGAGATAGCGTTGTCTAAATATATACATATATATATATGTGTGTGTGTGTGTGTGTGTGCGTATACATATATACAGTATATACATACATATATATACAGTATATATTAGTGCTGTCAAATGATTAATCATGATTAATCACATCCAAAATAAAAGTTTTTGTTTACATATGTATGTGTGCTGTGTATATTTATTATATATATACATATATATATATATATATATAATACAAACACATGCATGTATATATTTAAGAAAAATATGTTATGTTTATATATTAAATATATTTATATATAATATAAAATATAAGAATATAAATATATAAATGTATATGCTTATTAATATTTCCCAAATATTTGCTGTATGTGAGTGTATGTATATACACAAATCATACAAAATCATACGAGTTAGGTCGTACGAATTTGTACAAATTAGCCACCTCGTAAAATACATATGAATTGGTCGTGAGATAGCGTTGTCTAAATACATATATATACACACATATTTGCTCCTTTTTCATTTTGAATTTGCTTGTACTTTCAATACTTAAGTACATTTAATATTTAAAAAATCTTGTCATACTTAAGTACAATAAATGTCACATACTTTAAAAATTTTACTGAAGTAATATTCTAAACTGTGACTTCAACTTCTGTTAAAATATCTGTACATTTACTTAAGTGTGGCTTTCAGATACTTTATCCACCACTGACTGCTCCTGATCAAGATGGCGCGTCCCCGAACTCAAATCATAAATATCAAACATGTTTGATATTTATGACTTTTGATCAGGCTGCCACTGACGTGATACCTGTGATAGCCAATGAGAGTTAGCAAGCATCACCTACCAGATGTTGCTTGCTTTTATAGCTGAAACTTGGCAGCCACAAACATGCCACAAATGTAGAGTACTGAGAAAAAACATCGCCCATATTCTTTTTTTTTTCTATTTTGTTTTTCAGTGTACAACAGAACATGTGCCAGGAGAGCCACCTGACAATGTTGAATGTCCTCCATGTGTTGTTCTTCTCTAGTCACGTTTGTTTTCGTGAGATCTCATGTCACAGTGAAATCGTTCCTACCATCAACAAGTGTGTGGTCTCACGGTCTGGTTGAATCATCTATTCTAGTGTGTGCTTTCAGAGATTATAAGGCTAAATTTGGTTAAAACTGTCTTCATGTCTGTGGTCTACTGTACTAGTGCACTACTGTACTACTAGTACACTGTAAAAATGTCCACCTGTTTCAACATAAAAACTTAAGTTCAGTTGCTCCCTTAAATGTTTAAATGTAACTAGATAAATTTGTGAACAAACTATGAGGTTGGCTTGATAAAGCTTAGCCTGAAAGTTTGAAGCAGTTGTAAAAACTTTAAGTTTGAAAGTTTAGTTAGATAGATTAGATATATGTTGATGGCATGTTGCTAGCATGATTTAACATGTTGCTAGCATTATTACCATGTTGTTCACACACTGCTAGCATGTTTTAGCATGGTTAGCATGTTGCTAAAATGTTTCTAGCATGATTAGCACGTTGCTAGTATGGTTTTACATTACAAGCACGTTGTTAGCATGTTTGTAGCATGATTATCATTAGCATGTTTTGGCATGATTAACATGTTGATCAACATAGCACATTGCTAAAATGTTTTAGTATGTTGCTAGCATGATTTAGCATTGTTGCCTATGATATTCATTAAGCTTTGCTAGTGATAGACCGCTAAACACACTATCAGTTTTATTGTAGAAAAGTTTCGACCCCTCAGTGAAAGTCTGTGGGATGTTTGATTGTTCGTTTAATGAAAATCCTAAGTCTGATCAGTTAGAAAAGATATAGCAACCTGAGTCAGACCAGTCTGAAGGTCTGACCCGAGTTTGGTTGTTGTAGCTTGAAAGCTCCAAGAGGAAATACATTTTAAAATTTAGTCTCAGAAGAAGAAGAAGAAAAAGAAGAAGCTTAAATAGTAGCTCAGTAATAAACTTTGTACAAATAGTTTCAACTTAAATTACATTGAACTGACTTAAAAATCAAGTTGAATTTCATATAATTTATTAAAATAATTGAAATTGCTCAACTTATTTGACGAGAAAAGTAATGTAAAACTTTCAGTTAGTTTTAATTTTAACTGCTGGATCTCTCTGCCGCTTTTGACACTGTGAATCATCGGATGCTCCTGTCCACCCTCGCATCACTGGGCATCACTGGAATTCCACTTCGCTGGTTTGAAAACTATCTCACTGGTAGGTCTTTCAGGGTGGCCTGGGGAGGGGAGGTATCCAAAGCACATCAACTGGTCACTGAGGTTCCTCAGAAATCAGTTCTTAGTATTGTATTCTGCATATACAATATGTCTCTGGGACCCATCATACAGGCACATGGCTTCCCCTACAATTGCTATGCTGATGACACACAGCTCTATCTTTCATTTCAGCCGGATGATCCAACAGTAGCTGCACGGATCTCAGGCTGCCTAGCGGACATCTCAGCATTGATAAAAGAACATCACCTACAGCTCAACCTGGCAAAGACTAAGCTCCTTGTCTTCCCTGCCACTCCAACTCTACAACATGATTTCACTTTGCAGTTAGGTTCATCAATAATTACCCCATCAAGTTCAGTCAGAAATCTTGGTGTAATCTTTGATGACCAGCTGACTTTCAAAGACCACATTACAAAAACCACTCGGTCTTGTAGGTTTGCATTGCACAACATCAGAAAGATCAGGCCCTTCCAAACGGAGCATGCTGCACAACTTCTTGTCCAGGCTCTTGTCATTTCTAGGCTGGACTTCTGCAATGCTCTTCTGGCTGGACTTCCATCACACAATAAAACCTCTACAAATGATTCAGAATGCAGCGGCACGACTGGTCTTCAACAAGCCCAAAAGGGCCCATGTCACACCTTTCTTTATCTCCCTGCACTGGCTACTGGTTGCAGCTCGCATCAAGTTCAAGACATTGATGCTTGCATATAGAACAGCCACAGGCTCAGCACCCACCTACTTCCGCTCACTATTATGAATCCACATCCCCTCCAGAAGTCTGAGATTTACTAGTGAGCGACGTCTTGTGGTACCATCACAGAGAGGCACAAAATCACTTTCCAGAACATTTTCGTTCACCGTTTCTGGCTGGTGGAATGATCTTCCCACCCCTATCCGGAATGTTGTTTTCCTGACAATTTTCAAGTGACAGCTGAAAACTCCTCTCTTTTGTCACCATCTGAATTCATCCTTTATAAAAAAAAAAAAAAACTTTGCTTCTCTTTACTCAATACTCAGTCTAGATTGTACTTATTTGAACAATGCCTGAAACTTGGTATTACGAGCACTTCCTGTGTTTATTTGCCTCTTTAAGATGAATAGCTTGATGTATTGGTCTTTCTTTTTTTTCTTTTTTTTTTACTGGAAAACAAGACAAAAATGCTTTCTAGAGTTTAGCTTATATTGAGCCCAGACTATAATCCTGATCTTGATTAAAGAGGTTATAAGAGATGGGGGAAAAAAATAGTCAGCTGTTTCTTCACCAACACTATCCTCATGTATCCTTTGATGAAGCCATTTATTAAAATGAAGATACTGACATGAATAAGAAATCTTGAAACAGTCAGATCCAAATAATTCATATTTCATGAGGGCTTTACATTAAGCAATTACTAAGTACAAAACAAGATAATCTTTGAAGCACAGATAAAGAGCAAAAACCTTAGAATCAAAGGTTTTCCACAATGGCGACTGGAAGCATGTTTTATTCAGCAGATGTCATGCTCTATACGTACATGCTCTTTGTTTCCAGATTTTGGGTTTACAGTCTCCCAGGGTTCCAAGGTCAGTGGTATGGTTAAGTAGACTGTAACCTTAAATCTAATGCCATTTCTGTGAAGCTTCTGTAACTTTACCCAGAATGCTTGTCATGAATCATTCACCCATGCAACCTCCCAAATCTTAGCACTGCTGCCATGGACAAGACTGACAGCAGTTCAAAAATAGAAAGCATATCAAATTCTCTGGAAACTACAGATTTGGAGGTCTCTGCTCTCCTTGTTTCCACTGAACAGTCAGGTGAACCATTTCCTGTTACAATGTCCTAAAAAAAAAGCTTTGGGTGAATATGTGGACAAGGCTTCAAAGAAACCATCGCTTCCTCATTTGACGAGTGCAAGCACAGTAAAGCACACTGGATCACGGAGGAAGCTCAGTGGGACAGAGCACTGAAAATAAACAAACACAGACCCCCTCCAAAGAGTTAGCATAGCGCCTGTGGCTACGCACTTCATGCCTACTGGCTGCTGCTCTAACTTGTCCCTCCTGTCACCTTGTCTGTATAAAGACAGGCACATTTGCTTGCGTGTCAACATGCATAGACCTGGGCTCCCAGGTAAATCCTCCCTGAGCCCCACTGATGAGCAAAGGCTTATTCCATATTTCATGAGCGCTGACTTTTGCCAGCTGATCTAATTCTGTCCTTGGAGATCTTCGCAAGGCCCAACACGCGATTTATCTCCGGGTCACTGGAGGGTCTTCACACAGGAGGAGATGGATGAAGCTGTAGAGGGCAGCTGGCCCGTGTGGTTTAGGTCGCACGTCTTTGAAATATGAACAAGTTTGTCGATAAACTCAGCTGTGAACTGTAGGTGCTTGTACTCAAAGGAGATACAACTTCATGAATCGCAATTAGTGTTTTCTAGAAATTAGACACGTAAATGCTCTGCCAAAGCAGACATGAATTCCAGGGGAAAAAAGATGCATAATATATTGCTTCGTACCATTTATACAAACCCTGTTTAATTGTTATTCTGTCTTTCAAACTGTTAAAATGGTGTAAATAACATTTCAGGGTATATAATCAAACTGAATTGTGTTACATATTCATCAATACAATCAAGAGAAGAGCAACACTTCAATCCATTTTGCCTGGAAGACTTGATTTAATTAGCTGGAGCTAATTAGTTTAGATGAACAAGTCCCACTGCAAGTCAACGCACTTTCATTTGTTGGAGCTAAACTGATGGATTTGTGGACAAATATAAATGTTTGGAGCCAATGAAAGGGTATGCTAATATTGTTTAGATTTCATGCATAGAAATATAACTATGCATAGGAGAGGAGAGATGCATTTAATAGGCATTAGTAATTATCAGGATTATCCTTCTAATGTCTTCTGCACCAGCTGCTGTTGTGAAGCCTGCATCACCAATGGATGTGAGCTAACCAAGCAGCCACTGCCACCTAGCATCAGTTCATGGAACATTCATGGAACTTTCCTCAATGCGAAACCCTGCAGAAAACTGCTGCTACAGACAATTCTTGTGTAAAGTAATATTAGTAGATTATTTGTGAAGGCATTATAAGAAGGAATCTTTCTGGTATGCACTGCGAGCTAAACAGAACACACCCAGGGTCCAGAACAACATTCCTATCAACCAAGCAGATTTTGATGGTTTTAGGTTTTGTTTATAGATGAGGTTAAGGATGTTAACATTTTTATTAACCCATCATATTCCTTTCGACTTTAGGGGTATGGTTGGGGATTAGGCTAGGCCTATGAATGTTTGATTGGAATTTAGTTCCAGGAAAATGGCTTTTTTTTGCCCACACCCCCACCCCTGCATATTTTGTATGCATCTCTTATCACTAGGGGTGGAACGGTACACAGATCTCACAGTTCAGTACGTACCTCGGTTCGGGGGTCACGGTTCGATACGATTTCGGTACAACAGGAAAAAAACAAAAACAAATCTACTATGCTCGGTTTCTTTTCATTTATTTTGAACAGACAGTAGTGCAAATTAAAAATATTTCCACCTAGACGTGAAAATACTAAATATTATTACTTTATGTTTTATATATATAAAATCTGCACTATATACATACAAGGAATACATTCTTGAAATATATTTGATTTAGTTTACAGATAAACAAGGGAAAAAACTGCGACACGTAACGTAGCCTATATATGCTGAGTTTCACTTAATTTTTGTGACACGCTTAATTTGTACACAGAAAGGAAACTCAAAATCGCAGAAAGCGACATTCTATTTGTTTTCTTTATTTTACAAAAGCACAATGTTTTGTTTTCATTGTGAGTGTACACAAATAAAAGCAGACCTTTATACAGTGATGCAATATTAATAAGACAATAAGTGATTAAAGTTGATTCTGCTGGTATAAGGAAACAGTTGAAGTGATCGCGCCTGAGCGTGTGCACACACTCACAAACACACACAAAACACATCAGTTCCAGCATTGCTAACTTGACAGCACAGTTGGTACTTTATCAAAATAAAATACAGTGAACCAAACATCAGCGCGCCCACCTCTGTGTCACCGTTGGAACGCGACTGAAGTACAAAGCCTATAATTTACATAATAAATAATAGTTTAGCATTCAGATACATTGCATCGCAAATATGGAAATATTATGGAATATTTGGATTTGTGTCGAATGAGAGAGGTAGGATACACAAGCACAAAGCTCCATTTCGCAAACAGTTGAGTGCGCAAGCCTTTAAAGTATACTCCTTTGTCAGTCTCAGAATCAGCACATGGTCACTGTCTGTGGGCTTTGTTTGCAAGTGTGCAACTCATGGCATTTGTTGTTTTTCTGCTGGCAGTTATCAAACAGCGTTGCATTACTGCGGGTGCCCCCTTCTGGATTGGGAGTGAATTGCCTGTATTCATTGTAAGGCCTCATGCACCAAACCGAGATGTCCATACACGGTTCAGTACGAATACATGTATCGTTCCACCCCTACTTTTCACGTATGAGACGTGAATTTAAATTGTATTTATTTACAGTGGTATATGATGTTACACTCGTCTGTGTGTGAAGATGCTGCAGGCAGTGGCGCAGCGCAAATCCATGAATGAATGTTCCGAAGTGAAGTACACTTCAGCGGATTTCCCCTGTTCAGGGAGTAGGGCACAATGAACACGGTGTAGGGATCATATCAATCGGAACACAGTTCATGCACGTAGCTGTCTTCTAACGAGCTGGTTATATGAATCAGGTATGTTAACTAAGAGAGGCATGGGATTAGGAGCTGTAGATGATTGGTTCTTTTTGGATCAGTAGCCAATGAGCTTGTTGCTCAATATTGAAATACTCGGCTAGTGCTTGCTATGGCAGTTACAGTGCGCTTCAGAAACCCTCCACCTTCCCCAGCTCCACTGGAGATCTGCTACGGGGTGGTTCATGTATGTTATATGGGGGTTATTTCATATGTTTTGTGCAGCAGCAGTATTTCTTACATGCTCACAGCAGCATGTCTGTGGATGTATTAGCAGTAGCAAGTCTCTGTACTTCACTCTAAAAAAAAAAATCTGTAAAAATAGGGCACAATAGACTGTATAATTTTAAGGAATTTTTCCATATTTCTTTTTTGCATGTGTTTTACCAGTATTTTGAATTTTATATTTCATTGCATTGTGTTTTATAGTTAACAGAAATGTTTGTAAAAATTAATGGATAATGTCATGTGTAATGAGCTGCCAGTACCTTTTCTGTTATTTTACAAGTTTATTTTTTACAGTGTTGCTCTGCCGCAGCAGCAAATCTATTCTGCCAAACAAACAATTCCAAGATCAAGATTAACAAGATCAAACAATTCCAAGATCAAGATTAACATTGTCATGTACATTACCATGCTAAACTCTCTGAGATTTGACATGACAGAAATAGAATATACTCAAGGAGGAATAAAATTACATACGTTTTATTCAAAAGCCCAAACTGAGCAAAAATATGCAAACTGGTGCATTTCCCGATATTTATTTAGCTAAAAAATTAAGATTGAATTCTGATGCATGCCATGTAATTCAATGAGACCTTTATAGCAGCAGTATATCAGTCTACTTGCATAAAATGCACATGAATATCAGTTGTCACTATATATATATATAGTGACAACTGATATTCATGTGCATTTTATGCAAGGAGACTGATATATATAACCCAATAATATGTCTTAGTAAGGTTATATTTAAATGTTTAGTTTTATTATCAAAGCTTTGTAGTTTTTATGGTTTGGGGCAAAACAAAATGCAATGCAATTATGACTGAGAAATAAATGTTCCTCAAAGTCCTTATTTATCATATGTGATACATTTTAACATGTTTTGTCCTAAAAATGGAATTTATTTATATGGATTATGTATGAATTATTCATGGTTATGTAAACTTAAATTGCTTCAGTTCAGTTGTTCAAGTGTTTATCTTGAAATTTTACTAACAATATAAGTAATTTTGTTTTTATTTATTCAGCAAAATTCATGTTGATCATTTATAGAAATTTCTGTATCAGATAACATACAGTAGGCTTAATTTTGACAGCCTTAATGTACTATATCCAACTCAGGTTTCCAGGTTTCAAAAGCAATCTGTAATTTTCTGATAACTGATGTGTCAAAAGGGACCAAAGGCAAAAAAAAAAACACTGAGTGAATGAATGAATGACTGAATGAATGAATGGCATTTATTAATAGAACAACAATCTTATTTACGAACAAATAATGCTAGCGAGACACCTTTAGTATTAGGTCCAGTAACTAAGTTAGATGTTGAAAACGTAGTTATGTCTCTTAAGTCCTCAAGGGCTAAAGATTTCTATTGTATAGACACACTTTTATTGAAACAAATTAGTTCCTCAATAGTTAACCCTGTAACACATATCATTAATAGTTCATTAGATCCAGGGAGATTCCCTACCTCTTGGAAGCCGACGGTTGTGGCCCCTATATTTAAGGGAGGCGATTCTCGTTTAACAAGCAATTATAGGCCAATTAGTGTCCTCCCCACAATATCAAAAGTTTTTGAAAAACTGGTGGCTAAACAAATTAACCATTTTAATAATAGTCCTTTTAAATTACATCCGATGCAGTTTGGCTTTAGGATAAATCATTCAACAGAAACGGCTACTTGTTATTTTATTGAAAAGGTAAAGGCATTAATGGATAAAGGTGGAGTGGTAGAGGCTGTATTTCTTGATTTACAGAAGGCATTTGATACTGTAAATCATAATAGTCTTTTACATAAATTACTCAATTTTAATTTTTTTGACAAAATCTGTAAATTTAATTGAATCTTATCTCTCTTCCCGTTCTCAGGTAGTAAAAATTGATAATTACAAATCCAATTTACTATGCCTTTCAACTGGTGTTCTGCAAGGGTCAGTATTGGGGCCAATTCTCTTTAGCATGTATATTAATGATTTACCCAAGGTGTGTCAACAATGTAATATCATAATGACGATACAGTCATTTTCACACATGGTAAAAATGCAGAAGAGGTTGCAAATAAGTTGACAGATGTTTTGGCAAAAATCATATCCTGGCTTAATCAGTGTCATCTGAAATTAAACGTGTCAAAAACAGCCTGTATGTTCTTTTCTAAAGGATATAGTGTTGATATAAAACGGGATATTTTTATTTTGGGAGAAAGATTACGGGTTGTTTCAGAATATAAATATTTAGGGGTTCATTTGGACTCTTGTCTTGGTTTCAAAACACATATTAAAAAAGTATGTAAAAAGGTCAAATTCAATTTAGTTAATTTTCGGTTTATTAGAAACTCTTTATCAAATGAGGCTGCAAAGGTATATTTTCATTCTATGATTCTCTCTCACATTATTTATTATCTGACAAGTTGGTCTAATACACATGCTATAGTTCTAAAACCATTGGAATTATTGTATAAACAAGCACTTAAAATTTTAGATAAAAAACAATTTAGTTTTCACCATTGTCATATTTTAAATACATATAACCTGCTTAGCTGGGAAATATCTCTAAATTTAAAAATGTTTGTAAGATTATGCATGGTTTAGCTCCTCCTCCTCTGGTTGATTTTATTAAATTTAAATCTATTGAAAACAGAGTAACTAGAGGTGCAGCTAAAGCTGATTGCATAATTCCATATAGAAAAACCTCAAAGCTGTTTTTTCATTCAGAGCATCACATCAGTGGAATTCAATACCACAACCAATTAGAGAATGTACATCATTTAAATCATTTAAGCATCATTTTAAGAAATGGCTTCTTCATAACCAACAATGTGAACACTGATGTTGTTTATATATCCTAATAAGCTGCTTTTTATTTTAATTTTTTTTAATACATACACTATTTTTTTATTTATTTTTTTATTGTCAGTTTGTATAATTTGTTGTTTAATTTTTGGTTTAATTTTGTTGTTATTGTTTTTTTCTATTTTGTTTTACCTCTAGTTTTTTGGCCTAATAACATCTGGCAAAGGGACTACCAATGAAAACTAGCCTTTGGGCTAATTTGGGTACATTTACATTCATGAATGTTGATTAATGTACACGGTCCCTTTTTGTGAAATAAATAAATGTTAAATGTTAAAAAAAAAAATTAAATGTTAAAAACCTACATGTTTGGTTTAGAAAGGAGTCTCGTCTTTGAAGGAAAAGGAAGATGACAGTTGTTCTCTGGGTGATTGAACTGGTGGCAGGTGAACTAAGTCTCCCACACCTGTTATTGCTTGAAATCCCTATTTCAGCCAAATAGATTGTTTCATTTCATTTGCCTGCACAATTTTACTCTAAGGGCAGAGTGGGGATTCATGGCACTTCTGAAATAACTCGTGTCAAATGAAGACATTCAAAAACCTTGTCCCTATCCCCATTGACATTCATTTCAATACTGCCACTCTAATAAATCTTGCATTTTAACTAGCAAACATCCTCTAAGATTGATTTGAGATGCCTAAAAGATGCCCTCTTTCCACTGATCCGCATGACAAGTGATTGACAAAAAACAAAACAAATTCACAGATTTGAGATTCGGGAAGGCTTCTTCGGGTTGCTTCGCTTGCCATCTGAATTGCTCATGTCTCATGGACTGTTTGACATGCGGCAGTGATTCACAGGTGAGGAAGCAAAATATTCCCTTCCTGTCAACTCTGAAAGTGCATTAGAGAGTTTCATCTTATATGTTTTGCAGATTGTATATTTGCGGGGAGTTGTCGTAAATCATAAAATATACAATTATAACTTTTTTTGCATCTGATTTCAGCAATACGTTTTTTGTTTTTGTTTTTAATTTTATTTTATTTTATTTTATTTTATTATTTTATTTTATTCACCACACATTTTAGATTACCTGACAGAACATTTACAGTGTATCTCCAGGCAGAGTAGTTTAAAAGGTAACAGCATTTTACCATGTTGCCAGTCTAATGTAGCCACAGAGATGTGATTCATGGATTAGTTTAAATTCTAACTGCAAGTTAATAGCTACACATTCTTAATAAAGTTAGAGGCAAACAAAAAAAAATCCACCTCAGAAGCATTCATTTCCAACACTGCCCTGTAGCAAAAAGTTAATAACACCTGCTGTGAATTTGAAGCTATGGATCCACTGTCTGCACATCCTTTGGCGCTCTCTCTCACTCGTTATCCAAGCCAGTGCGGAGTGCTTCTGTATTCAGCTCACAGAGCCCTCTCGCCCACACTCGCTATACTGAGCTACTTCCTTTTGAATCCGCCACCACCTGCTTCACGTCCACACCAAACACATGATGAACCAGGACCTGAGGCCAGATTGGTAACTCATGCAGAGTCCCAAATATGGCTTAAACAAGGATTTGCTTGTTATTGTGAGATGTACAAACCTCTCTAATAAAAACATAATAAATATCAAATATATGACAAAACATTTTTTGAAATGTCAGATACTTTAAAATGGCATTCATGAAATTTCTGTGATCATTTGCTCACCCTCATACTTCTCCAAACCTGTAGGCCTATGTTTTTTTTTTGTTTGTTTGTTGTTGTTTTTTTGGACACAAAATGAAGATATTTTGACCCAAAAATTTGGCTACAGACATTCTTCAGAATGTCTTCTTTTCATATTCATATTACAGAACGCAGTTCGCCAGGGGTGTAGCGTCTGGGTATGCAGATGCATATGGGCCTGGGCAGACTGGGGGCCTGTCGTGCTGAGGGGGAACTATTAATTGAAATGAGGGAACTAATTCTTCATTTGTGGCCACAATATATATGGCTGCACGTATCAGATTGACTGTATCACAACAGTATCATGTCTAGCTTCAGCAACATCTGCACCATTTTAATTCTCTCTCTTGAGTTTTATTTCTCTTCTGTTACTGTGGCTTCAGCAGAATGCTCATTTTCAAAACTTCAGCTAATAAAAAATTATGTGCGGAGCAGACTAGCCTTTTTTTTTCCACTGAGAATACACAAAGCCTAAATTTAAACAGGACAGGACATTGTGGATGAATTTGCCAAAAGAAAGGCCCGTTTGTTTGTTTGTTTTTTGGACTGTTGTGCCAAGATTGTGTTTGCATGCAGTACAAATACAGCAGCGTTTTAGTGCCACGTTGAAAATAAGTAACTAAATAAATAAGATTATTTATTTATTATTTAACGCCATAATGTTTTAAAAATAAAGTCAAAATTACAATAATAAAATCATGTTATATTGCGTGAAGTTAATGTGAAAATTCCACCTACTCAGCAAAAAAAAAAAAAAAAAATTGTGGCATCCAACCTGTCATTCTTTACATTTAACACGAAAAACAGCAATAAAAACCTTCTAAAGGTTGAAGTAGGCTCCAACTTGGTTAACTGGCTGATTTATGAGAGTAATAAAACAATGTTAGCAAAGTTAAATTTTTGGCTTTTCTGAGGTAGGCTAAATGTTGTTACGACTGTTGTGACTATTCACAAGCTGTTTTATTGATGTTTTTTGAAACTCTGATTGATCGATTTCATGAGACATTCGTTTTATTAAATTGTTCAGATTTTTTTCGACATGCCTTCTGATGTTCGTTCATGTTTATTTTGTGCTGTAAATATTAAAGAAGAAAATATTATTGATTCACATGTCGACTGAACCAAGGTGAATACAGTTATCTCACAACAAATTAACGAGTTTAAAAACACTTTTATTGTTAGTATTTTATCATAATATTGACAGAATTTATAGGCTGAGACTTTGCATTGTAATAAAAGTAACAAATCACAAAGTTTATTGCGATTATTGGGTGGCTTGTGTGCTACAAATAATGAATGGACTTCACTTGAAAACGTTAAATATTTCTGAGCATTTATACCGTAAATAAAACAGCTTGTGAATAGTCACCTTATTTACTTCAGTTAAACCAACAATAAGTTAAGTTGGAGCCCATAACAATTGGGGGGCCCGTACAATTTTTTTTTGTTTGTTTGTTTTTTTGCTATGGGCCCGGGGCTGACTTGCTACGCCACTATTCACTATTAATTAGTTGCTTATTAGCATGCATATTATTAGCATATTGGCTGTTTATTAGTAATTATAAAGCACATATTTATGCCTTATTCTGCATGACTATATTCTAGATCTCTGTATGCTACCCAATACCTAAACATAACTATTACATTTACTTTGCTTACTATCAATAAGCAACAAATTAGGAGGGAAGACTCTTTCATAGTGAAGTTAATAGTGAATACATATGTATTTATTTGATTTCATTTCAGAAATGCACTTCAAATGGCTACTATCTGCACTGTCTAACACATGGTGAATTCTTGGTGACATCAGTTCTTCGACTTAAAAAAAACTCCTTGCTCCAGGCAGTACTCCCCTGCTATCATCACAGTGTGATATGGCTTAAGTTCTTCTTTTAATAAGTTTGGTATCATAATAGGATACCTTTTTTTAACAAGCTGAACAATATGAGGTATCATTCTTGTTTGCATCACAAACAAGAATGTTTTAGCGCAAGCGGGTATTTATTGCATTAAACAAGTTGCAGGCCAAAGGCCAATATCTTGGAGTTAGAAATGTGTTCAAAATGCAAACGCAAACACCACTAATTAATTAAAAACATTGAAAGTTGGTGGATTGGCTGGTGAATTTACAATTGCGAGGGGAAACATAAATTAAAAATAAGGTTTGCTCTCAGTAATGCATTTTAGCAGTATTTCTTTCCTGGAGCAAACTCATGATTGAGGTCCAACCAACGCTGAACCGCAGCTTTTCTGCTGGACTCTTTTCAATCAAACTCTAGTTCATTAACATACTTGTTACTTGCTTGTCAGGTATTGATTAACTTCTGCTGAGACGATTCTATTACTCAATAGAATTATTCATTTCCTGTGCCACACTGCTTGTCAGGAGCAGCCTTGCATGATAATTAAAGAGTGCCCTGAAACAAAGCCAGGATTGTATGTTGATTGGAGGCAACACTTCTCTCTCTCTTCTCACGAAATCAGGATTTTTGCTGCTGCCCTGCCAGTGTATCCCTGCCTGCTTGCCATGCAGAGCACGTTTGACATTCAGCAGCCGACAAAGAAGGAGCTCAGAGGTGCTCCAGCGCTAGACATGGATCTTCTTCTCACAAAGCCAATCCTGCAGAAGAAGAGCTGTCGTTTACCACCCTTCCAAACAGTCGTAGCCTGTCAATTTCAGTGGTTCTCCGTTTGTCAGTCATGATTCTGACAAGCGAAGGATTGAAGGCAAATACTTGGGTGACACCGGACTTCCATCTTCTTGTGGAAAATGTTTAACATGTATTTATTTAAAATAAAACATTTTTTGTCACTAAAGCAGTGAAAAACATAAATATCATGTGTAAAATCATAATTTATTGCCCCGATTTAGTATCAAGTTTATGATTTGCTAAACTTTGCTAAACAGTAGACTCCAATTTTGAACCATCTCAGACATGTACTTACTCCTGGTGACTGAAACTATTATTATTACCATTATTATTATTATATGACTCTGCAGTGGATGAAAAAAAAAAACGATGAAAAGCATTCAATCAGAATTCAAATTGCATGAGGTCTAGTATAAAAGGTGTTGAGAATGGCACACTAAACTTTACTCAAATATCTTTACAGAGTGTAAGGATACAGATAGCATGGAAGATTGAGCAGAAACCCCTTATTTGGAAATGTTTAATGTATTATTAACACACCACAGGTTCAAAGGTGTAGCCACTCCCCTTTATTAGGTATAATGTCATACAGTCTGGATAAAAGCTTCCGCTGAGTGACAGCTTGTTCTAAATAATTGCAGGAGGCGCAGTGATATTACACAGCACCTGAAAGTAGTCCCCAGCTATATCATAACTAGTTACCTAGCTGGGGACTACTTTCAGGCGCTGCGTAATATCATTGCGCCTCCTGCACCCATGGTACGGCAGCAAAGTTCCTTGATTATTACGTCGGAATGAGAGTATAGTTCCCAGCCATATCGGCCTAGAAAATCGCAACTTTTCATTTTCCGTCGATCTTAGTACACGATGTAACTACAAAAGAGTCAAGCTTTAAATAGGAAAATTATCAAAACTCTTTGGTCATTTTTGAGCGAGATGCTAATGGTCTAATCCGATTCAATGATCTATGCTAAGCTAAGCTAAAAGTGCTACCGCCAGACCCAGAGATCGGCTGAATGGATTCAAAAACGGTAAAACTTAACTGTTTAACTCTAGGAGAGTTGTAAAATGAGCCTATTTTCAAAAAAAGTGGAGTGTTCCTTTAAATAAATCATCAACATCAGTGCATGTGTGACTTTGCACTTTTGACAGGCACACAGTGAGTTGATGACCTACTGAAACATGGGCCAAAAGCATTTTTTTTTTTTGCATGATACAAAAAAAGGTATTTTTTTGCATGTCGGTGAAGCTGACAGAGCAGCAGGCTTTCGATTAATGACCAACACTGCTGAAGTGTTTCCATTATTATTATTATTTTTTAAATTTTTTTTTTTTTTTTACATTTTTGAGAGGTGGAAACAAGAAGTGGTCTGACACTGATAATTTCAGCATCATAAACACCATCCTTACTGTGAAGAACCCATCTGACCATGAGTGTTTGTGAATAAGTGTCTGGCAATAATGGTCTTATTAAAAAAAATTCACTTGTACTTCTTAGAGTACAAATACCAACAGCTTAAATTTATTTTTGAATGAACAGAAGCAAAAAGGCCTATCTGTATTTTTTTTATTTGTATTATGAGCTTACAAAACAGTAATGTATTTTTTGCATTTATTTTTCATTGTGCATTTGTGAGAAGAGATACCATTAACTCATTTAAATCAAAACAAAACTAACTGGAGTGGAAGAGATAGTTTATTTCTTTCACCCCTTTTCCTAGCAGCTTTCAAAACTGGTGAGAACTGATAGGGGGATTCATGACACTTTGAATAAACCAGAGCTAAAAATACACAGCTTTAAAGTGACATTAAAGAATTCAAGGCTACTATTTAGGCAGCACGAACAGCGATGAAAATAATAGCTACAATTTATTTACAGAAAATAAATTACATGGCACATTTTTGTGATGTTGACAGGTTATCATGAGACGTCAGGTCGAGAACATTTCAAACAAGGGGAAAGACAGAGCTAAACGCAGGAGAAAGACACAATTATAGGGAACAGCTCTCGTTTAAATGTAACAACTCCTGAGATAAAAAAAAAAAAAACAGTTTCAAAGACATTGAACTGGAAAAGAGACATTTCAAATACTGGAGTAAACCAAGGTCATCCGGCTATGATGGGCTATTTTTTTAAACAAAACCAGAACCTTGCTGTTGCAATGGATTCTCTCATGTTGCAATCTAGTGCACATATGAATATAAACTTCCTAGTTAGTGAAGTAAGGTGAGCAAGCATCAGAAATATGTCAACCATACGGTATTTTTATTGCAGCTAACATTATTTTTAACCATAACTTTAATTGTAACATCCTTTAAAACAAAATCAAACAATATAGCACTCTCTCATGGAAAAAAAAAAAAGCTAGCTTTCTTGCTTGTTCTTTGGCTAACAAGTTGATGCATTGTTAGCTATGAATGACAAAGGAAAAACAAAAAGAAAGAAAATTCCAAAAGATGATTCGTGTAAACAGCAACTTGCAAACATGTTGTGGAAATGCTGCAAACAATATTATTTTTATGGCAACTATAGCCTAAATGCTGACCTAATTGATAATAGTTTCAATTTAATGCACTAACCCATATTTTCATAAGAGTTACAAGCTTTATTTCTGTTGAGTTTGCGCAGAATTAGCAGGGTTGGTCATTGCAAATCCCAAGACTTTAATATACAGTATTTTGTGAATTCAGATTGGTTAAGCCACACAGAAAGACATTTGCATTAGTATTTGAAATACACTCAAATGTGCCGCACTTCATCTTGTCCAGATATACTATGCTGTTTGGGATTAATAAATGACCTGTCAGCATAATGGCCCATTACTTGAATTGTTTATTATAATTATTACTGTTTATTATGATTGTTATTATTGAATATTTTGGAATATGGTGGAATATTGTTTTGTGTGTGATACAGCTGTCATTACAAGCAATCAATCAATCAATCAATCAATAAATGTGAGTGAGTGAGTGAGTGAGTGAGTGAGTAGCCTTGCAATTTAGTAATTTAACCATAATTAAGTTCAACATGAGACCAAAACTGACCCTTTTAAATTTCTTAATGTCCCAAGCTTTATTGTGAAAGATTCATCAATGCATGTTATTCCAAAGGAAGGAAGGAAGGAAGGAAGGAAGGAAAGAAGGATAAATAGACAGACAGACAGATAGATACATAGATAGATAGATAGATAGATAGATAGATAGATAGATAGATAGATAGATAGATAGTGGATGGCAAACAGCCAAAAGACTCATCTACACACATTTGATTTGGTTAGTTTTTTTCTAAAGCTCAATTCAATGAACAGGGTCCCTGAGATACCTTGCCATGTGATGATCCACAAAAATTTAGTGAAGAGATACTGTTGCCATACCAGTAAGTAAGCAGGGTATCAGCAGTAAGAACAAGCTTACAAACACTAGCAGAAAACAAACATTTGAATGAAACAATAGAAATGAGATGATTGTCCTATAAACTGAATATATTTCACTGGTGGATTGAAATCTAAATTGGAAACCTTTTTTTTAATTGGATGATGGGGTAAATTGTATTTATTTTGTCTTCTGAGAAACATGTAAGTCTCTTATGAAGGGCAATACTAAATGGGAGAAAAATGTGAAGAAAAAAAAATACATACCTTGTTCAAAGACATTGTTTAAAACTCTTAATGTGTTTCTTTTTTTTTTTTTTTTTTTTTTTTTAGTTCTTAACATCTTGCAAATTCTGCAAGGGTGATGTAAACTTTTGAGCAGAACTATACCACAAAAGAAAGAAATGGTCTTTTTTCTTTACATGAAGCTATCATACACTTCAGAAGCCTTCAATATAGTGGATCCAATAGGTAGGCTGTGGCATTTTAAGCCAGGATAGGCAGTTTCTGTGCTACTATTGTTATCTAGAGGAACTACAAAAATAATATGTTTTCAAACAACCTTTGTGCATCATGCCTCCCTCAACTCAAGCATCACAAACACAGCTCTTATGGGTCTATAAAAGTGACAGGTAAAAGTAGGCTACTTTCAATAAAACGTCCAAAATATTAGGACTGCTTTTAGCTTCCCTTACGGAAAGCAACCATGGTTTTACTATAGTAAAAGTGTAGTAACTATGTTTTTTTGTTTGTTTGTTTGTTTGTTTGTTTTTGTGGTGCATTAATAAAGTTGCAACAGCAACTTTATTTACATGTTGTAGAAATGCCGCAAACAATATTATTTTTATGGCAATTAGCCTAAACATTGTGGAACACTTTAAAAACAATGTTCCTTAACGTCAAATTGCAAAGGCTTTGCAAATCTCATCATCTACAGTGCAAAACATCATCAAAAGATTCAGAGAAACTGGAGAAAGCTCTGTGCGTAAGGGACAAGGCCGAAGACCTTTGTTGGATGCCCGTGGTCTTCGGGCCCTCAGATGACACTGCATCACTCATCGGCATGATTCTGTCATTGACATTACTAAATGGGCACAGGAATACTTCCAGAAACCACTGTCGGTAAACACAATCTGCCGTGCCATTTACAGATGCCAACTAAAGCTCTATCATGCAAAAAGGAAGCCATATGTGAACATGGCCCAGAAGTGCCATAGTGTCCTGTGGGCCAAGGCTCATTTAAAATGGACTGTTTCAAAGTGGAAAAGGGTTCTATGGTCAGACGAGTGCAAATTTGACATTCTTGTTGGAAATCACGGACGTTGTGTCCTCCGGGCTAAAGAGGAGGGAGACCTTCCAGCGTGTCATCAGCATTCAGTTCAAAAGCCAGCATCTCTGATGGTATGGGGGTGCATAAGTGCATACGGTATGGACAGCTCGCATGTTTTGGAAGGCACTATGAATGCTGAAAGGTATATAAAGGTTTTAGAGCAACATATGCTCCCCTCCAGATGACGTCTATATCAGGGAAGGCCTTGTGTATTTCAGCAGGACAATGCAAAACCACATACTGCAGCTATTACAACAGCATGGCTTTGTAGTAAGAAGAGAACGGGTGCTGAATTGGCCTGCCTGCAATCCAGATCTTTCACCTATAGAGAACATTTGACCTATCATTAAATGAAAAATATGTCAAAGACAACCACTAACTCTTCAGCAGCTGGAAACCTATATCAGGCAAGAATGGGACCAAATTCCAACACCAAAACTCCAGAAACTCATAACCTCAATGCCCAGACATCTTCAAACTGTTTTGAAAAGAATAGGAGATGCTACACCTGGTAAACTTTGGTTTATCTATAGTAACCATGTTTTTTTTGGGGGGGAGGGGGGGGTTTGTAGTAAAACCATGGTTAATTTTCATAAAGGTTACCTGTCCAGAAGAAACTCTGTAAGTTCATTGTATCAAATGAAACTCAAACATTCCATCAAATTCCTCCATCTTGTAAAAACACTGCCAGTGTTTACCCTTGTTTACAACATTGTCTGTGCCTGTGTATTTTGTCAGGTCTTCGGATTTTGGCTTAGACTTCTGTAACAGAATCTGAGTTTCTTTTCCCACACTGTTTAAAAACCCTATGGCTCAGTCTGCCAGTAGCCCCAGCACAAACTCTCGCTATTTGGCTGCATGGAGGCAGGCAAATACATAGGCTGTGTCTGAAATTTCATACTATTACTTCACAACTGCAAAAAGAGTATGTTCTACATAGTATGAATGTGTGTAGTATGAATCTGGACATACAACATTCTCCATGTTGTTATTGTCATGTGACCTACCAGTGTCCTTTGCATTCTGTCACTGCCATTCATGAGTATTCTCCCATAGCCTCATGGGATAGTAAAGTGTCCATTGTATGCACACTCAAGAATCACACTGGACGTAGTAGGACACCCTATCATTGCATTCGGACCAAATGGACAAACATTTTATGGGCCTAAGCCTTCCACAGAAGAAATATATATATATATATATATATATATTAGGATATGAGAAGACTTTTAACTAGTGTAAAAAAAAAAAAAAAAGCCTAGCTTATGCCAAATGTTAACCAGTCCATTCAATATTGCATTTGAAATTGAGATTCATCTAAGCAGGCTTTTTTTTTTTTTTTTTTTTTCAATATTATAATGTCTAGTTTTGAGCCTGTTCCCAACACCACTCACTATGTTACCTATAAGGCAATACATTATTATCACATACATGTATGTCTACAATATAAACATATATGACATATGTTAATAATATGTATATTATAATTTTTAGATGATTTTCTATATAAACAAATACATGCTAAGCCTATTCCAAGTGGGTTATAGTTGTAGGTTTCAGGTTATTACTTTTTATTTTGCTTTCAGAATGCAAAAATTATAATAATAATAAATCTCATCTGGTCACCAAATTTAATGATCAGTATCCCACAAATTATTTTTTCACACTTGGAATATCTTATTCCTCTGAACCCAAATGCTTACATTTCTATCATGGTCTATTTTCATGGTCCTCAAAACTTTGTGTTCTCCGCTTTTCTTCACTTCTAATACCAATATATCATCTTTTACCTGGAGACTGTTACTATGTAGTGAAACCCAATATGTCAGATGTCAAAATGACTGAGAGCATTTTGTTAAATATCTGTTTTTAAAACCATGTAAATTATGTAAAATTCATATTTATATTTGGTTAATGAAATATTTTTGTCCTTCGTAATTATCAGCAGTAAAGGTTTTTATTTTGGATATTGTTACTCTTAATATCCTTACTTTTCCAAAACAGCAATAACTTTCTGACCGTGTGCTGAAAGTCAGCAAACTTTGCAAGCAGGTTATTTATGTGGCTAAATTTATTAATCACAATTATGTGGTAGATTAGTGCTATGGTTGCTTAGCAACAGATATGCAAATTTTGAAATTTGAAGGACCAAGGGTGGTAACACATTTTTGTGCAAAGGACTTCACAAACATATGAATTTCACACACATATCCCTCTTCTCATAAAGATTACATTTGATTTGTGTATGATATCTCTGTATTTAACATTTAGAATTATTTGTTTAACAACATTTAAAACATTAAAAACATTTATTTATCTATGCATGCATTTTCCAAAGATGGGAGATAATATGTTTTAGTTCCACATTTCAGGGGATTGTGGATAATTTAGGGACTGTATGAGTGATTTTACTTCTCCCTATATTGAAATCAATTACGAGGGCTCTGTAAAGACTGCATTGCCATTTTTGCAGATAAACTACAATCATATCACACACTTGGGACACAGCTGAACAGATTTACCAGCTGCTGTAAAACCAAAGGTAGGATAATTGTTGTCAAATTGTTCATACTCTTTATAAGTAGATTTTGCATCTGTATAGCGATAAATTCTGTCTGTGTGGAAAATGTGAGCCCGGTCTCATGAAAATACGTATTATATTACGCCAAAAAAAAAAAACGAAAACTCGTGGTATTGATACGCAAAAATGGACTTTGGCGTTTATATGCTACTGCAACGTTTTGGCGTGCATATAATACGCAGTTTTCGCGTGCATATGATACGAAATTTGTTGGCGTGCATATGATACGCAGTTTTCGCGTACATATGATACGCATCTACACCACAACCCTAACCCTACCCATCGCGTAGCATAGACACGCCAAAGTCCATTTTTGCGTATCAATACCACAAGTTTTCGTTTTTATTTGGCGTACTATTTATACGCACTTTCATGAGATCGGGTTGAAAATGTTGCTGCGACTAAACTGCCTGCTTTAGCCATAGAAATAGAATAAAACTTAGATACACTGTGTTGTGTTTAGTCCTTAACATGTTGTTGCTTATCTTGCACAAAAGCAAAGGAAGACTGTGACTTGAACTGTCCTTTATGTCTTTGGTCACAACTGACAACATGGACTGGTGACATTACATCGATTCTGAACTCCTCATTGAAACACAAAGTGAAAATGATATCATACAAACCTAAGGAAGTCATCTACAGCAGCAGTGTTCTCTTGGGCGCCATGGGCACTGTGTGCAGAGACAGCTCTCAGACACACACAATCCACATTCGGGGCAATATGCACCAATTCTACATTTAAGTCACCCCTCCCATTGAAAATGAATTTTGTCGCAGCAGATAACTTTGTCCAAGTAGCATTCTATGCTTTACTTTGCCGCCGCCTCTCACTTGAGCTGCTATCTGTCTGCACCATAGAAATAGGATAAGTGGTCTGGCAAAGAAAAAAGAGTCTTTATCTGCCTAAAGCCAAAAATGGGGCAGGGATAATATTAGCGCTGCACAGTGCAGGTCAAGTTAATCAAATAGCAAAATAATATGAGCCCCATGTCTAATATCCACTGACATTTACTATTTGATTTGGTTTCTTAAGAATAAAAAGAATGCTCATTCCTGCTCTGAACTTTTTATCACTCTGTAGCAGCACTCACATTTTAGCAGTGAGCTGCCATGTGGTATCACCGATACTCTTTTGTATTTATCCCTTTTCTTAATCTTTGTTTCTTAAAGGGGTCATCGGATGCCCATTTTCCACAAGTTGATATGATTCTTTAGGGTCTTAATGAAAATTCTATAACATACTTTGGTTAAAAGTGGTAGAGTAAAAAACACCCGTTTTACCTTGTCAAAAACAGCTTTGTTCACAGCGACCCGTTTCACCCCGCCCTTCTCTTCATGAAAAGTTGGTACCGATCTATTCTTCAGGTGCGATTTTTTTTCTTTAGCAAAATCTGCTTTATACTGACCTTCGTTTATGAAGCAGTCTGGTGAGAAATGATCCGTGCAAACATAGACACATTTAGGTAGATTGGGGGGGGGTGCATTCCTTTTAAAAACAATAGTAAGCCACTGCGTCTTCAGCAGCTCAGATGTCGGGAGTAAATGATGACTGCTGTGTTCATTACTACATCTAACAACTCTACACCTCAATCGCTTACAATCGGACTGTTTACAGCTCGCTCAGAGTGGGTCTATGCTAAAACGCCAGTGTCCGTCAACAGACGTGGGAGGGGCCTGCCAAAACTACATCAATTTGCCTAGAATCTGTGAACGGCTTGATCTGAGAAAGTGTTTATTATTTATTGGGATTAAAAAGAAAAAAAAAAACACTGGGTGGATTTTTATCATTAGGTTGGTTGTGTACACACACTGTGAAGACACATTTCAGTTCAAACAACATGTAAAAGTGAATTTTACATCCGATGACCCCATTAAGTTTTAGTTATTGATCATTTGGGTAACACTTTATTTAAAAATCAATTCTCAATTCACTGTTAATTAACTATTAAGTATGACTTTTGCCTCAATAAACTCCTAATTTGCTGCTTGTTAATAGTAAGGTGGTTGTTAATTTTAGGAGTAAGGGATATAAAATATTGAATAAGGCATTAATTATGTGCTTTATAAGTACTAACAAACAGTTGCTAGTAATATGCCTGCTAATAAGCAACTAGTTAATAAGGAGAATTGGTCCCTAAAATAAAGTGTTACCATAATGTTTTCTTTTTTCTAACCAAATAGTTGTTATAAATAGTTGTTATTCAGCTCGTCAGTTCAATGTTTTTTCAGTTCAGTTCAGTATCAGTGTTGATGTTGCAGGTGCTGTAAAGCACCTCGACAGAAAACAAGACTGGCATCATCCAGCTTAAATGATCAATTCCTGAAAGTTAAGAAAAATTATTATTGATAAAGTTAACAATCAAACTTCCCTGAATGAATCAGTGGTTTTGAACAAATTATTTGAGTGGTCACAGACATGGTACCTTTAATTTCACCAAACTGAGTGCTCACTAAAAGTTTCCTTAATCGCAAATCATTATTTCAAGTAATTGAAAGTTTGATTGAACATGCAACAAATTGGAGATACCTAAGGGAAAATTGTATACTTTTTAATGAGTTTTGTTTGATCCATTCAGACTAATTTGCAGATTTTGTTAATGGTTTTTAAAGCTCTTCATAATATGTCTCCAAATTATATCACTGATCTTTTACCCCCGGTTTCCCAGACAAGGCTTAAAGGGATAGTTCACCCAAAAATGAAAATTCTGTCATCATTTACTCACCCTCAAGTAGTTCCAAACCTGTACGAATGTCTTTGTTCTGCTGAACACAAAGGAAGATATTCTGAAGAATGTGGGAAACAGAGCAGTTCTGGGGCACCATTGACTTCCATAGTATTTTTTTTTTCCTACTATGGAAGTCAATGGTGCCCAAAACAGCCTGGTTACAAACTTTCTTCAAAATATCTTCCTTTGTGTTCAGCAGAACAAAGAAATTCATACAGGTTTGGAACTACTTGAGGGTGAGTAAATGATGACAGAATTTTTATTTTTGGGTGAACTATCCCTTTAAGCCTAATCCCAGACTAAACTGTAAATCTGTCAGCTCCAGTAGCCTCGTGGTTAGTGCGTCGACATATTGCACAACTGCGCTCACACAGTGACCTGAGTTCGATTCCTGCATTGAGGGCCTTTGCTGATCCTGCTCCCCTCTCTCTACCCAATACTTTCATGTCATCTCTCCACTGTCCTCTCAAAATAAAAAGCCCATAAATATATATATATATATATACACACATATATGTAAGTCTGAGCTGTTTCAACTGAAAACAACTTGCACTGTCTGATCTTAAAATATATCAGTGCCTTTGTTTTGTCTCAAGACAAAAATGCACACCAGTAATGTTTTTTTTCTAAGGCACGTTTATAAAAATTACTTAAATGTCCTAATTGATCAATGGCCTAATCCTGGATTAGTCTAAGCCCTGTCTGTGAAACCAGGCCTTAGAGTACTAGGACACTGAGATCGGCAGATAAACTGTTACTGGCATTTCCTCATTCCACAAAAAGTCTAAAGGTGATAGAGTATTTACGGTTGTGGCTCCCAAACTGTGGAATAGTCTTCCACTTTATATTGGCAGGCTCAATCCTTAGAAGTTTTCATGTTGAAAACTTATCTTTTTAAATTAGCTTTTACAGAGGAAAGACCTTGAACTACCCCTATGTGTATTGATTTGATAAAGCGTATTTGTCATCTATGAGCATGCTTCATTAAATGTTAGTGGTATATTTTTATTCATTCTATATTTTATTATTTTTATTTGTTGTACATGTTCTCTTTTAAAGAGTGAAGCACTTTGGGCAACAAAGTTGCATTAAAATGAGCTATAAAATAAATAAAAGTTAAAGTTAAAGAATATGAGATGCTGTATATGGAGTGAACAGTATATCAGTCCAATCATAGCATTGTAGAGGCACTGCCATTCATTTTCAATTACCCACCACCAAACCTCCTATAATTTTTATTTTTTTTTTGTACTGGATTAATTTCTATTTTTTGAGGAGGCTGCCCTAGTGTGCCCTAGTGTTTTAAAACATATTATATACATATTATATATAAAACACACAGGCACAGCAATTGGAATATGCTGTAATTAATATTAAAATACTGTGTTTTTTATCTATTAGTAGTAGTAGTTGTAGTAGTATTTATTTAGTTATTTATTTAACTTAATTTCTTCTTCTTCTTCTTCTTCTTCTTCTTCGAGCAAATGAGACCCTACACAAACTGCGTCATATGCGCTGGCAGTACTGGTTGATGTTTTTTTTTTTAGGATTAAGCAGTGACTTGCTCTATCCCTCAAAGAGTCAATAGAACATCACTCATTTTAGCAGAGTTACATTTTGTTAAGGCTACAGTAATAAAAGTAGCATTTGTTAGAGTGATTCATTGTAAAACTGTACTGATTAAACATCATGGAATTGTGACTTCACAAAGAAAGATTTATTTTATTTATTTTTTTATTTATTTTTTCATTTCCTTGCACTGAATTACAGAACTTAGGAGTAATTAGCACTTGAGTAAACAACCCAAAATTAATTCACGCTTTGGGATTCCGTGAACAAACAAAGCCAAGGCTTAACTCTATCGTATCTATGTGAATACACAGACAACACAAAGCTTACCTCATTTAGCTTTTTCAGCCTCCATGACAGTCTTTCAGTGTTAGACTGTATTTCTCAAATACTTTTGACACAAAACTTCTCCATACCATCTGAGCGTGCTCTAGGCATTCAGGTGTCAGGGGAGACTCAATTGGATTCCTCTAAACTTGGGTCATCTTTGATATGCAGCACCCAGCTCTTTGCAGCCAGGGGATTGCTCTGAGGTAGCTCTCTGATAGACAGTGATGAAAAAAGCAGGTAGAGGTATAGACACCAAACAGGCCTCAGTAGATCCTCTCCAAAGGGCGATGAACAGTGTTCTTTGGTTAAAACTGGCTGCAAAAACTGGTTCCTGTCTTGAGTAAGAAAGACTATGTGAGTAACAACACCACACCTATGAGCCTTTAGGGTTTATATTATGTTCATCCAGCTAGTTTCAGACAGACTGATATTTATCACAGGGGATGTTTCTAAGGTTTTTCATATTGTTTTCAGCCTAATGTTGTATTCCTTATATTTCTCATGTGACTGAAAACAATTCCTATTGTAAGGACAGAGCTCATGGTTCTAATAGTCAAATTAAAAAGTACAATGCAGAAAAACATGTTGTTTTGTCAACCTGTCACATCACAGTATTCTAGTATTCACAGCAGACTATTTCATTCTTTGAAACAGCCTCTTTCATTTAGTGAGTTTTATTTTCCACTCTCCATTTAAAATCCCAAAAGTAAAGCTGCACAATCTGCTGTCTTTCCAAGGAGCCCTAAGCCCTTTTTGAATGGGACTAAGTATCCCTGAGGAGGTGATGCAAATTCATTTTTCAGAATTGTACTTCGTGACTTTATTCCTTTTGCGAATCAAATTTTCCTTGCACAACTTTTGAAATCTAGCAAAAGTCTCTCTAGTGTGTGGGTGAATATAGTACCAGTTCACAATATTAAATAGTTGCTAGCATGCCTATTATTAACATATCTGCTGTTTATTAGTAGGCTATTTATAAAGCACCTATTCTGCATGACCATATTATCCATCCCTAACCCTACCCAATACCTAAACTTAATAACAACTACCTTACTAACTATTAATAAGCAGCAAAAGTCGTAGTTAATGGCTTGTTAAGATGCCATAGAATGGAAAACTGTATTTACCTTGGCATAGTTGAATAATAACAGTTATGTACATGGAAATGACATACCGTGAGCCTCAAACATCATTGTTTCCTCCTTCTTATGTAAATCTTGTGCATGCAAAAGACCACTGAAAAATAGGTGAATCAGAACATAGCACCGACTGTGATGTTACAGTCGGGATCACTAATAGTTATGCCCCCAACATTTGCATATACCTGCCCATACTCTAGGCCAGCCGGATCTGCACAACCGAATCATCAGAAGTTGTGCAGGTATTGTGAAGAAACAAGCAAGGACAACAGCGAAAATGGCAGGTCATGGAAAAAAAATGTTATGTTCCAGGCTGTGCAGGGGATGTGAAGTGCAGGGATGGGTTGGTGTCTGTATTCAGAAAGGCATGGAAAGCAAATAACACATTCTAATAAAATAACGCGAGCCACTAAACGGACATGGTTAACTGCTTGCTGGCGGTAGCCTGTTACATTGCAGTACATAAGATTTCACTTACCACATAAAGAGAGTAAGGAGAGATGACTGAGGATGATTGACAACTGACAAGTATCTGATCTTGTAAAATGTGTGGTAAGTACTGCCACTGTAGTTTACACAGAGCATGTGCGGTTGCAAATCTCGAAAGTGAAAGTTAAAAGCAATCGTGCATTCGAAAGAAGTTTCAATGCCCCGCATATTATTAGCAGCTCCCTGATGCCTGCATTTATATACAGTATAATTACCCAACAATATAACTGCGAGAGAAAGTATTGAAATATATATTTTCCCTGTGTTTCCTTCCTGCTATGTGAGCTACTGAAATGAGCTGCACTGTGAAACAGCCAATCAGAGCAGAGCTCAACATTATTATTCATGACTCTTCCAAATAAGGTAATAATTGACCATTTCATTCTAGGGACAAATCCTAGGGTTGTAAATGGACAAAAGTAATGAGTAAAATTAGTTAACTACATGTTAAGGTTTGTTTGGTTGGTTGGTTGATTTTTTCATGATTTGAAGAGTTCATTTGCAAAAACCGATAACTCCATTTTTATTTAATTTCAGAAATCACATTTTTTTATTGTGCATTCCAAGTAAAATCAATCAAACTGCAGTTGGGTTGTTTTGATTAAGTAATAATAACTTAAACAAATACATATAATTTACAAAATTACAGTTCACTGAAAGTTTTTTTTTTTTTTTTTTTAATATTAAGTTTGTTTTATAGCAAAAGCAGATAACTCCAACAGTCGTTTTTTGGCAAAAAGCAGATAACTCCATGTTTTATGTTTTAGAGTTAATAAAAAATAAAAAAACACTTGTTTAATCTTTGAAATCTCAATGACAATGTAGATGCCTGACAAATGCTGTTGTTGTTGTGATCATAGACTGTATATGGATGTGATTACACGCAATACATGGAGCTTTTCCTTCACCATTGTAACGTGCTGCTTTTGCAAGGTTCCGTGAAAACGTTTCAGCTTTTATTTTCTTTTACGCCCTGAAGAAGATATCACAAGGTTCATCAAGTTGGTCGAAATTATCCATCCTCGATCACTTTTCAAAGTGAAAGCAGGCTTGCCACCTGACCTGAATACAGCGTGCAGATTTGCTAAAATGGACTTATCGGCTTCTGTTCACAAACAGCAAGGGCGCTTGTCGGCTTCTGCAGTAAAGTGTGAAGTTGTGATCCCTTGAAAGTGGACAATACCAGATTTTTTGACAAAATGTGTTTCATTTTTTTAAAAAGTGGCATTTATCGGTTTTTGCAAATAAACTCTTCGTTTACTGTCATTACAATAGTAACATGTACAATTATGTTTCTTTAATCACATATCACAATCACAACTAAATCAGTATATTACATGAAATATGTCCTCTGTTGATAAATGTAACTCAAACTTTAAAGGGGTCACTGCCTTTGTTTTTTTTTGTTTTTTGTTTGTTTGTTTTCATTTTGTATAGTGAATTAAGGGTGATTGGGACAGTTTTTGAAAATCCGCCATGTGCAAGGTTTCTTGCCATAAATTTAAACAATCAGCCCAACACATGATATATTTATGTAATACTGAAGATGTTAACTACCCATTTGAGGAGGAAACAGTTATATTATAATGAAAGGATGTGTGATGTAGACTTTTCTGTAAACTGAGCCAAAAAAAAATTTTGGTAACATTTGGGTGAGTAACATTTGGGTGATTGGGACAGCACATTTTTTCATTGATTTAGGGTAGTGTAAGAATATTTACTGTATTGCACAAGTTAGTTCATACTTTAATATAATTTTAGATGCAATAGGCCTATATCCTTTTCTGTTTATCATCATTAAGAGCCCATGTTTATTTCTGTTCAACTTGATTTCTCAGTTCATAAATCCATCCAAAATTCATACAACACATGTAGCCTAACTGAGGTAAAAGAAGGCTTGAAGTCCTAAAGTCATTGAAAACATTTAAAAATCAAATAGACAAAAATGATTTTTTTTTTAATCAAATAAAAAAAAATGCTTCAGGTCAATAAATAAATAATAATAAAAATGTTGGGTGGCCCCATCACCAATTAACGGTTTGACAAACACATTTAACCTTCACAAACCTTTAACAGAAATATGGTTTATTATATGGTTTATTACTGCAACAAAAAATTTTTTAAAAAGTTTATCTATAATGCTTCTATTTTCAAAGCGCTTCTGTTTCAGAATTTTTATTTTATCAAAAATCTAGCTATTTCATGAATATTTTGTGGTTGATTAGGGCTTGCACAAATAAAAAAGGTTGGAAATCACTGATTTAGAGCATATACAATGGTTCTCTATTACAGTCAGTCATTTTCTTAATTAGCAAAGCCTTTAAGCACTGTCCCAATCACTCAAAAATATGCTGTCCCATCCACCCAAATTGTGTTTGGGTGGATGGGACAAAATAAAACAACCTAATTCAGAAAATAGAAACATGATGTTAACACTTTTCTACTGATTTTGTAGAAGCAGTGCATCATATTTATGTTTCCAACAAAAGTTTGTATAATATAGTAACTATGACAATTTTAGGACCTAGCAAAAGCTTATGTCATTTTCCTCAGTTCATGCTTTTCATGGTCAACTTCCTGTTTGATGCATGCCCCGCCCACCTAAATGATGTCACACCAATGAGGGCATCCCATTTTAATTATGTGGTCGTACACCTAAGACTCAGCAAAAAAAAAGTTATTTTCACTCAGGTGAGAAAATAAACTCTGTATAGTTATACTGCCCCATTTGACCTTATGTCCCAATCACCCTTAATTCTTTTTCTGAGGTCCACTTGTAATGTTATCAAAAAATTTTACGTCAAAAAACATAATTTAGAAGCTATTTTCTGTCCTGTTCCTGTCCTCTCATCAGGACACTCTGTTTGAATAGACGTGGTGGATTGTAGACTCGGAAGTAAATGCCCACTGCAATGATTGGCTAAGAGTTGTGTATGTTTGACAGCGTACATTCCTCATAGATGGACGTAGCTGTGATTTAGGTCAAAAACACATAAATAACTCATATATATATATATATATATATATATATATATATATATATTTCAAAGATCTGTAAGAAGAGACAAAACAATAGTGACCATGCAATAAAAACAGTTATTCACACTTGTGTTGCGGCATTACTGTCTGATCCAATATAGTCGGCACAGCATTGTCTTTTAGTTTCAATATTTTTGAAAATCCCGCATTGAATTGTGCCTTGTTTGTAAACGAATTTAGGTAAAATGAAATGAACAAAGGACCAAGTTCTTACTGACGTGGTCTGGATCTTCATTAAAATGAATGTTAATTCACTTGGGATCAGAAGGAAGGCAACGCAAACACTGTTTTTCCACAGCTTGTCATTGCACAGTGTCTTTTTGTCTTCATAGCCATCTTTATCGTTTGGTTCTGTGTAGACCTGTGCATTCGCCTCTCTCATAAACACTGTATGCATGAATCGGTGGGCGGGGCTAAACAGACAGTGATGTTGATCTTCTTCTGCAGAGGTGGTGCTTATCCACACTATTACATCATAGAGTAGAACATTCCAAAAGCTGTCGTTTTGGCAGACTGCCTTCAATATAAGCTGTTTTTAGACTAACGACAAAGTTTTGAGTTCTGATACTTACAAGATGTTTTTAATAGAAAAATGACCTCTTATATGTCAAAAGACCAAGGGAATTTTGGTTTCTCAGTTCATGACCCCTTTAAGAAAATGAATTCCATTTAAAGGGGTCATCGGATGCAAAATTCACTTTTCAAGTTGTTTGAACATAAATGTGTGTTAGAAGTGTGTGTACACATCCATCCAATAGTTATAAAAATCCACCCAGTGTTTTTTTTTTTTTTTTTTTTTTTAAATCCCTATTTTAAAGTCTCCTTTCTCAAATCAGGTTGTTCTGAGATTCCTGTCAGAATGACATAGTTCTGCACAGACTGCTCCCACGATCGTTGATTGACAAGGCCGTCTTACTTTAGACCCGCCCCGAGAGAGCTGTCATCAGTCCGCCACTGTGTCGACTACGGTGCAGGGGAAAACAAGATGTCTCAGATTAAGCGATTGAGGAGCTTTGTTGTTGGATGTACTGTAGTAATGAATATAGCAGTTGTCATTTACTCCCGACATCTGAGCCGCTGAAGACGCAGAGGGTTCACTTTGAAGGGAATGCGCCGATCCCCGATCTGCCTGAAAGCGTCTATGTTCGCTCGAATCATTCATGATCCAGCTGAGGAAGTGAGTATAAGGGTTTTTTATGAATCTTTGCAAATCGCCTTTCCTAATAATGTGCTAGTTAGCCAGTTTCGCGGCTAAAGTAAACAGTACTGCTCATCACCCCAAGGAAGAGAGAGGTGGAGTCAGCAGAGCTCATTAGCATTTAAAGCAACATGACCTAAAAAAATGGCTTGCTGAAAACAGACCTGATTTTGACAGGGTAAAAAGGTGTTTTTTACACTACCATTAAGAAATTTTAACCAAAGTATGTTATAGACTTTTAATAGAGACCCTAAAGAATCATATCAACTTGTGCAAAACGGGCATCCAATGACCCCTTTAAAAAAAAGGCTGAAATCACATGTTTTCCAAATGTAGAGAAGTGTTCCATGTCCCCTTCAAATGATAGCATAGAGGTTTCCAGAAAAAAATCTGACCATATTACACCGGAGCAATGAGGGCTTGTAAAGTTGTCTGCTGACTCTGCTCTTTCTGATACCTCATCGTCAGCCCTTTTTCACTCAGTCTGGGAACATCCTCATCCCAGGGTTTATGTGAATGGATACGTTTTATTGTGCTTATAAAAACACCTTTTCTCTTTCAGGCTAATTAATTTAGCCGTTCCTCACTGAATATCATTTTGGCAGGAGTACTATTGTAAGTTTGGGAAAGCCAGTTAGAGTTGCCTAGGCTGCCAGAATCATTGCTGCTGTCATGACATTTTGGATAGAATTCGGCAATAACCATGACAGAGCTTGTAACAAAGGACTTTGACATCTCATTGAAGTCCCTGTTGATGCCTAGCTAAAAACTTTGTATAAAAAAAGAATAAAAAACATGAACTACTTGTACCCTCTTTCTGAGATAAATCAGTGATGAATACAATGTGAGTGAAGAGCAAGCCGTTTCGATGATAGTGAGAAATCCTTGTTTTAAAACAAGACGTGACTGTGTCATGACGTTCTTCCCTTTAACAAGCAATCAAATTGGAGTGTGTTGCCAGCACTTCAGACATACTCCAAGAAGTGTGGAGAGGGGTGGTGTAGCAGGCTGTGTTAATTGAAGTAGTGAAGCCCTGCAGCCTGTAAGTGTCTGTCGTAAACATGGATCTTGGATTAGAAGTACCGGGTAAGGACCGACGTGGCAAAACTACAGAATTAAAAAGGTTATTGTCAATGTGAACATCAAAGTGAAGCATGGACTGTGTCTGAAACTGAAGGCAGATGCCCTGCTGTCCAGTTAGTCACAGACTTATGCACAAGCACCAAAACCACCATTTTAATTTCGCAAAGCATAGGTAAATGTCAGCTCACCGATCCCAAACTGATTTGCATGCAAAATAATGAAAACACAAGGCTAACCAGGGAGATGAGGCCCTCCAAGGGGATGCATCATTGCCGTTACACATTTTTCTTGGGAAGTTTCTGCAGCAGCAGATTATTGCAGGAGTAGCAAGGGCACCATTAGCTGTGAACTGTGTCTACACTCCCATGCATCAGTGCTGAAGAAAGTTGGAGGACTCAAGTCAAAAAAAAACAAAACAGTTATGCCTTGAATAAAAATCTACATTTTACTTAATGTGTCTTGTTTTAACACATTGTTATGCAGTTGCTATGTTCTCTGTGGTTGCAAAAAGACGACTCTCTGATATTCTGATGGCTTTGGTTCTTTTTATGATCACTCATCACACCTCTCCTCAATAAGATGCACTTTTGAATTGCACAATTTTAGGTTTCTTTCATGTTCACAACACTAGTAGAGTAAAGTTCCAGAATTTTATATTTACTGAGTTCATTTACATAGCCCTAGTATGAGCAATGGTAATAGTGATGCTATCTTTGTGAAAAAAAGAAATGCACTTCAGCATATTTTAGCATTATTTATTACAGAAATAATATACTTTAAAAGAACTGATTTAAGTGTGAATGGAATTTGATTGCAATGTTTATTAAAATGCTAAAATTAAAATGTATTATTGTTTTGTTTTTAATTATATGCAGTTCTGAACATTAGAGTGCTCTTTAGAGGGATCCATTTAAATATTATTTACCTTTATACCGTATGTAATTTTATAAATAATTGTACTGTCTCTGAAATATGGTTAAAGTGTAAACTAATAATAATAATTTATTTATTTATTCATTCATTAAAAAATACTTTACTGTAATTTTGTAAGTAATATATTTAAATATATTTGTAGTTACACATTTGTAAGGATGAAGTTGCAATTTAGTACATTTTAATAGGGGTGTCCTCGACTAAGGATTTACGGAGTCGAAACGGAATTTTCGAATCTTGCCGATATTTGACTGGGGGGGGGGGCAGTTCGAGCGAACGACACCAGGTAGTCAACAAGTGAGTAAAACAATGACAACTTTTATTTTATTATAATCTTTTTCAAGTTGAAAAGCCAATGTGGCTATAGGCTACATTCGTAAAATATTCCTCAGATAAAATGTTAAAGCCATGATGTACAGAACATTACACCATTACACAAAGATATAGATTTTTTTTTTAGAAACCTTAAAGATAACAAATAAATAAGAAAGGCCACACTGCAAACAGGATTTGCATTTAATCAAATTAAACCGGCTAATTTGCCTGTGCGAGCACGCTCTAAGTGCAGCGCAACATCCATGCACCAAAAAACAAAAATCTAAAATTAATTTATTTGAATACTGAAAAAAGTCTGAATAAATCACAAGGTGCAGAACAAATGTGTGCAAAATGCCTAAAGTACAGGGGAACATATATTCAAAACACAAGTCACAAATAATTAAATTAGATAACCCTGAGTGATCAATAAATAAAATAAAATAAAAATAAAGAAACTATTAAATAACGAAAGTATAGCCAGAATTGTCAACATTGTCTTTTAAACTGCAGATAGCCAACAATAAACGCTAAACTGGCGCGGCAGTCTTTTAGCCAAACACATGCAGCATCCAAAAATAAAATTAGAACCGGCTGAAATTCTTTGAAATCACTACCCTACCTGATTGGGAAAAAATAAATAAATAAATCTTTCACTCTGCCTGTGTCCGTTTGAGTCTTTTCAAGTTGTGTGCAAGGAAAACCAACTTCTTGACGTTGGCCGGCAAAAGTGCGCTCCTGGTTTTACTGATGATAAATCCGGCCTTGGAGAATATCCTTTCTGATGGTGTGGAGGTAGATGGGATGCTGTGGATCCTTTTTGCGGCTCTGGACAGCTTTGACAGCCTCATTCTTTTGCCACCATTCCAGCGGTCCTGTATTGCTTTTTGTGGTGTCCTTTAAATAAGCCCTCATCTCACTGTCTTGAGTGTCTTCTAGCAGTTGCTCCTCTTCATCACTGGACAACAGCATCGACACCACTTGATCCTTCTCTGTTTGTTCTGAAGGGCCTGCAGGGTCACGCTCCTCCACCAAGTCACTGTCCTCACCTGTACAGGCCTGGCAGAGATTCTCAGACAGATTTTCAAAGACAGTATATGCCTCATTCCTTTGCTCATCAGTGAAAAAAGAAAGCTTCTTGAAACGTGGATCAAGAACAGCAGCGTTAATAGAAATACTGCTCTCCAGGAGACGATCTTTAAGCTCCCATCGTCTGTCAGTCTCTTCAGTCAGTGTAGTCTTGAGGGTTTTAGTAACAGCACTGTCGTCTTCACACATCATCAAGTGTCGTTTCTTAATGTTCATAAGCATCGGAACAGTGGCAGACAGAGATGTGTTCATATCTTGTGACAAAAGTTCTGTCAGTGTGATCATTGGCTTGAGAACATTGTCCTCTGCCGTTCTCCACTGGGATGTTGTGAGCTCTAGATCACGGTCGGACCGTTTGCTGACACTTGAATCCGTTAGGACAGCTGAAACCGGCCCTCTTTGCTCTAACAGGCGATCAAACATCAGAAAGACAGAATTCCATCGAGTGCCAACATCTTGCACAAGTTTATGCTCGGCTACATTCTGCAGTCTTTGTTTTTCTGCAAGTGCTGTGGTGGCTTTTGTGCTTTTTTTGAAGTGTGAAACAAGTCACCTCGCAGCAGCAACAGTGCGAAACACGGAATCTTTCTTTAATGCACTGTTAATACACAACTGTAGTGTATGCCCTGCGCAACGGACTCCCTTTACAGTTCCCCATGATGGGTCCTGGGCCAGCTGATTGGTGCATGCAACCATATTCGTTACATTGTCATGGACAACGGAAACTATCTTAGTACCTGGAATGTCCCAATCAGAAATGACCTCTTTCAGTGTTTGTGAAATGTTCTGCTGTATGACTTTCCTCCATTTTCTTTGTTTCTAACACAAAATTTTCCAGTCACCAGTCTTTAGTAATAAAGTGGGCCATAACTGTCAGATAAGCCTCAGTTTGCAACGAGGTCCAAATATCTGTGGTGAGGCTGACTGCTTCGCAATGTTTTATTAACCTGAAAATCTCTGCCCATATGGACGTGTATTTCGCATCCACCGCATGCATAACCGTCTCTTTTTTGGGAACGGTGTATCTGGCTCAAGTGTGTGCATTAAATCTTTAAAACCTTCGCCTTCCACAATGTTTACTGGCCTCATGTCAAGGGCAACAAATTCTGCAATTTTGTCCATGATTTCTCTTTTCCACTTCTCGGACAATGGAGGGCTCAAATCTAGCTTTCTTTGAGTTAGTTTTGGCGCTGCTTCACTACTACCAGATGAACTGTCGTCATCGGTCTGATATCGCGGGTGGATCTAGAGAGATTAATATAGCAATTTTATAAGTCCTAACATCATATGCTATTCGTAAATTAATAGAGCCTTGATATAAATAAAAGAGTGGACAGTCTTGTGTATTCTCAAAAGCTTATTGGTAAAAAACAAAAAAAACACCCGTTTTAAGTGTAAGGCCATGTTTGTTGTTGTCGAGTGGTAGGACATGAGCTGTTGGCACAACTTGCATCTTACTTTTTTTGGATCATCTTTTACCATTCCAAAGTGTCTCCACACTTTAGACTTTCTTATCCCAGACAATGTTAAAGATTTAAATCCCTGCCGCCACAGGATCTGTCAGTCACAGATCATGGAAAGGGAAACTTAAATCTCTCACAGGGGTGGTTGGATTTATTTACGCACGTTAAAAATATTTATTAAAAGCTTCTTTCTTTTTACATTTTTATTTACAGCATTATCGTAATAGGCTGTATATTAACTGACTGGGAGAAAACCAGTAGTTCTATTTGAAAACAGACATTGAGCACCCCCATATAGCCAAAATGGCATGATCCTCGTTTCATAACACCCCGCGAATATTCGACTGTGAGATTGGCAGTCGAATCAGGCTCCTCCTATCGAAGCATCGAATCGTCGACTATTCGAGGTCACCCCTACATTTTAAATATATTTACTCTATTAATATAAATTAAATCATAAAGATATACTACAAGTGCACATTCAATACAGTTAAGCACACTTTTTCACAAGGGTTACTTTAGGAATAATTTGGTCCTCTGACATGTTTCAAAGTGCCTCGGGAAAAACAATTTAAGGGGAAAAAAAACAGCACAGGCTACAGTAATATATCTTGCTTTGATATCTTTATCAGTTCTGTTTTACAAATCACCCAATCAATATGGCAGTTAGCACACAGTGATAAGTGAGGCAAACACACTGATATCCATGAACTATGCCACAGGGAACAAAAAAAACAAAACCTTATTCAGAGTCTCTGGTCAGATTATATAACAATCCAACCATAAAATAAGAGCTTGAGCAGTCATATTTCCCTTCTGTTACAAAGAACTAGAATGACTTCCAGTTTTAACTCCAGATTGGACAAGCAATTTTAATATTTTTTTTATTGGTATCCCATAAATGCAAGTGATGCAAATGTAATATATTATATGCATAATGGCCAAATAACAAAATTTTTGTAATGCATAGATAAATGTAACCTAACTATTCTCCAACTGATTCATGAATGGAAATTACATTAAAAAAAAAAAAAAAAAAAAAAAAAAAGACAAGCCAGGGACACATGGTCTTAAGGGAAAAAAAAAAAAAAAAAAAACCTCCAATGCCTTTTTTGGAAAAGGTTCTGCAATGGAAGATTATGGCAGGAATAGCAGAGGAACCATTAGCTGTGAAGTGTGCCTACACTCATGCATCACTGCTGGAGAGAGATGCTGGAGAACTTTAGTTAAAAGAAGCCAGCCAGCAAAGATCTGGTACTGATGAGAGCATACCGAGACCCCTGCAAACATTCACCATCCCTCACCGCATGGGAAATGGAACTTTAGTGATGCTAAAAGTTAAAAATTTTTCAAAGGTGATCCTGGAGCTGCTTCTGTGGAAGACTTTTTAAAAGAATCCAGGGACTCAGTTGTCCGTGTCACAAGATTAGCTTGGAAAACTGCGAACAGGGCTTTTTGTATTGCTCTGTCACAAATATAAGGACTGTTTTGTGCCTCTCCGAATGACCCATGCTGTGCCTCATCAATGGGATGGAGCAAGACAGATCTTTCCATTAGGATGGTGTTATTTTAATTACTCTAGAAATTACAGCAGATGGTCCATATTTGCCTGGAGCGGAAACAGAAGTCGAAGATGCAGTACATTGGAGAATTGTCTATTGAATAATGAATTAATTTGAGCTTCACACCTCCCTCCTTCGAGATTCACCCATTTTGGAAGTGACAGGCTGGAGCTGTGTAATTAGACGCAGCTCTACAAATGGTGAATATCAAACATGCTGCATTCTCCTGATTTCTTTCCAAAGTGCCTGTGTGTCTGACCTTTTCTAATACATTTGGAATGATATGCTACCATATGCGTATTTTGTGCTGATTTTGCACTGTGTCGACATAGTACTTCAATTTCATTCAGTCACAACAAATACATTTAAATAAAATCCTTGGTGTAATTGTAAAGTAGGTATCAGAGCTCTTTGCTACATTCTGGGAAGCTTAACACAAATGGGTCCCCTTGGAATAGTGGTGCAATTTACAGAAACGGCTATTTCACTAAATGGCTTTCTTTTATGTCTGCTGTTTAGAGGCACTTATCTTGCTGATTCATATTTACTGTTCCCCGGTTTTCTCCAGCCAGGACACTCTGTTCTGTTACCTACCCATGTTGTGATAAAAATAAAAAAAAGACATAATTATATGATGGTGAAGGTCATCCATCTGTAGTGAGGATGGGACACATTAATCTTCCCCCAATGTCAATACAGCCTCTAAGGCCACATGTAGCTGTAACTGCACGTGCAGCTGATGAGGTGTTGACTTGCTAATTTTTGCCAAATTTTGGTCTATTCAATCAGTTTTGGAACATTTCTTTCTTGACAAGATATTCATCAAGTATGAATATGAACTGGGTAGTGTTTCCTGAAAGTAAGTCCCATCGTTAACAGAGTTCAGTGGAACTTGTGACAATAGTTGGCTAATTATGTTTTTGGAAAATGCACCTTGATTGATACTGCTGCTGTAAATCAAAGCAGTATTTTTCTCAGGTATATTATAGAGTGGTTATTGTTAGAGATCACATCTTCACTCCTCTATACATCTTCACCACAGTGCCTGGAGGAAAGTTACGTGTTCCATACAAGTTAAGCTCTATGGACCGTATCTATGGCATGCTATTGATTTACACAAGAAAAAAAATGAACTCATCCTTCACTTGCTTAGAACAAGTAAAAATCATGTTTACAGTGATGCACTTGGAAATGAAAGTCAACTCTTTTAAAGGAGTGAGTGCAGTGCAAGTCAGATTGCCTTCCTCAAAAGAAAGGTCATGGATGATTTTATCCAACTCACATGATCCATTTACTTTGTTCAGAGTTAAAAATTTGTTTCCCTGAGATAAGACTTTACATTCCCATATAGACATGTTCAGATCCTGGTCATGACACTTTCTCTATAAAATTCTGGTTTAGGGAAGACTAAACTGGGATCTGGGATGCTAATGTACCAGCCTGTCTGTCTTCATGACTGTCTGTTTGTCTATCTGACAACTCTTCTACTGTAACAGAAGTCTACATCAGTTTGGTCATAGGAGTAAGACGTAGTATGTCACTGTCAAGGAGTATGTGCTGTCTTTCAAAGTGAGAAATGCTTCAGTCCTGTCTTAGCCAATAAAATACTGCAAAGACCTTTCCAGACACAAAAACACATTTACTGAACACAGCCAAAATAAGAAAAAAGAAAAGGACCCACTTTGTATTAAGTGTATTTAAGTACTATGTAAGTTTAATCATTTGATACCATGCACTTATTGGTACATACATGTTTAACATTGTACTTATATTTGCAACAGCAACCCTGTAATTATGTCTGTAATTAATTTCTGTAGTTACAACTACACCGTTGACTCCACCTATACCCGTTTAACTTAACCATAACACCAAATCTGCTTCTAATCTTACTCATATCCCATATAAAGTGGGACCAAAGAAGATATAAACAAATTAATTTCTGAGTTATTTTTGTTTTGTTTTGTTTTTTTGTTTTTTGCCTCAAAGAGCAACAATTCAGAATGTTATGAGTTAAAATTGTAGCTGTCTGAGAGTGCATATTTTAGGAAGAGGCACAGAGAAGACTTGTTATTCATATCAGTGCATCTGAATAAGATGCCCCCCCCCCCCAAAAAAAAAAAACACTGTAATAGCTACCATCAGAATTGGGAACACAGCTGAAAGCATAATGAATGCCACCATGAATACAGATCACTGTAAAAAGGGCACTGAAGCTGTCTAAAAGAACTGTTTCTGCCAAAAAAAAAATTACTCATTTACTCACCCAAATGTTTCCATATCCCTATCACTTGGGGAAAAATACAATCTATTTTTTCATGTAATGAAATTGAGTGAAGACTGGAAGAAGTGACAAAGAAAGTCATGCTAATACTTTACCAGAAAATCTGGTAACAACATTTTAAGTTTTACAGACTGAATTTAAATTTACAGTATAAAAAAAAGGAAAGAAAGCCACATGAAGAATCAAATTTCCTCAACTAGTTTTTCCACAGTATTTCTACTGGTAAATGCCATTGATATAATAACTGACAACAATATAATCAAAATATTAATGCAGTAATACAAATACTGTATAAAGTACAAATACTATATAAAGAAAATGCATGGTGTAATAACGCCAAAATACAAAACACCATCATGGTAACACACATGACACTAAAATAATGCAATAAAGCAATGTGATCTCAAGAGTATTCCGTAAAAGTATTACATACAGTACATTTAATTACTTACATTTGTATAGACACTAAAACATACAGTATTGACATACTGACAGCATCTAAAATGTAAAATATTTACGTATTAACTTTACAGATGTAGAAATGAATTTTTATAAATAGTGAAATCGTGGCATTAACATTTTGATTATATTGTAGTCAGTTATTATATCAATGGCAATATGTTTTCAATCACATTTATTAAACACAGTTTACTCGTTTACTTAATATGAAATGATGCTGCCAACTCATTTGAAGTATTACATAATGTTAAACAAGACTACACTTTAAAAGCTTAGACTGAATAATGTAATCGTTTAACCACAACTTATCATGATTTTTTTTTTTTTTTTTTTTTTTTTTTGCTGCGAGGTACAAAAGCCATACTGTGACTGATATTAGAACCATAAAATATTTTGGGAGAAAATTCCAGATTTGAACTTAATTTAATATCTAACATTATATAAAAATACTTTAAAAAGTTGAAATGTTGACTTATATAGACAGATGTATAGATGTGACTTATTTAGGTGCAATTTTATAATTTCGGATTTTTTTATGTATATGTGACCCTGGACCACAAAACCAGTCTTAAGTCGCTGGGGTATATTTGTAGCAATAGCCAAAAATACATTGTATGGGTCAAAATGATTGATTTTTCTTTTATGCCAAAAATCATTAGGATATTAAGTAAAGATCATGTTCCATGAAGATATTTTATAAATTTCTTACCGTAAATATATCAAAATTTCATTTTTGATTAGTAATATGCATTGCTAAGGACTTTATTTGGACAACTTTAAAGGCAATTTTCTCAATATTTAGATTTTTTTGCACCCTCAGATTCCAGATTTTCAAATAGTTGTATCTCGGCCAAATATTGTCTGATAATAACAAACCATGCATTAATGGAAAGCTTATTTATTCAGCTTTCAGATGATGTATTAATCTCAATTAATTGAGATTGAAAAATTGAAAAATTGACACTTAAGACTGGTTTTGTGGTCCAGGGTCACATATAAATGGAGGAAAATGAACATATTTAGACTTTGTGTACACTATTTTCAGGCTGCTGAATATAAATTTTCAAAACTTTTTTCAAATGTTTCCTGCCAGTAAGAGCAATTTTGTATATTTTTTGTTGAATTCCCACGCAGAGAACTTTAAATTAAAACCATAGCATTAACAAACGCAATCACTACAAGCCAAAGTGATTGGTTAAATTGGACGAATAGTGACTATGGGTTCATATTTGCCTCTAGCTGTCACTATTGACATTAACTTAATTTGTTCATGAAGAAGACAGCTAATTAATTTCATCACTGTCGCGGCTGACTAGAAAGAGCAGGCCACATATCTGCAGTTTGAATGATCTTTGGTGACTTTTCTCAAGCTGTCAAATGCTTGCTGGATTTTACTCAGAATGATAATTTCAGACAGGGAAAGCATGTAGCCCACTGAAATTAATTGGAGGCTATGGGGAAACTCTTTACCCTCAGCTCGTGGAAGTGGAGGGAACATCCAAGAAACAGGACACATCGTGTCCTGTTTTTGTTCTCATTATTTAATTCCTTACCATGAGCGTTTCCCTCATACATCATCATAAAGTAGCACTCACACTGAATTAGTTTTATCTCTAATGCATTGTCCTCCAGTTTTATGGTTACCCCACAATTCCTACAGGGTTTCATGACTTAATTAATCAAATCAAGTTTATGAAGCCCATAGTGTTGGCAAGAGTAATTTGTTTAAATAAGCCAGAATAAATGGCTTAGGGTTTTGTTAACCATATCACAAGTTTGCAAGGTGTACAATAAAAAATGAGAAAATGGATGCATGTGAAAACACAAATAACATGGGAATATTTGTTCAACTTGTTCTTGTTCGATTTGTTCTTGTTGCATTGTTCTCTGAACAGGAAACAAAGATAATCTTAATAAGCATACAAAGCCATTAGTAACATTTCATCAATTACGTCCACCCAAGTTACCTGAGTTGATGTAAGTATTATCACCAATATATTTTGTAAACCAATCAACCAGTGACTTTGGTTAAACTTTTTTTGGTAACACTTTATTTTAGGGTCTCTTAACTAGTTGCTTATTAGCATGCATATTGCTACAATATTAGCCGTTTATTAGTACTAATTAAGCACATAGTAATGCCTTATTCTACATGACCTTATTCTACATCCCTAATCCTATCCAATAACTAAACTTAACAACTACCTTACTAACTATTAATAAGCAGCAAATTAGGAATTTATTGAGGGAAAAGTCATAGTTAATAGTGAATAAGTGTTCCCTATTCTAAAGTGTTACCAGAGAAGTTTTCAAGTGAAGTGAAAAATAAATTATTATTATTAATAATAATAATAATTAATAATAAATTATTATTTTTGGAATATCTTTGAATATTAACCCTGGTTTCAAAAGAATTTATCAGTACTGTTCATTTCTATGACAGTGCAGTAATTATCATTTTATTTAATTGATTACAGACCTATCATTCGCTCTATAGCACTCTATAGCAATCTCTAATCCTTTTAAAATGATTGATGGGGAATCAATTGAGGAATCTCCATATGTTTTTGTTAAAGATTGCCTAAACACTGCAGTGTTTGATATGGGGTCACAACATTTGCTGTGGCTAAAAACAGAGGCATGATTGGGTGCAGAAGCAATGAAGCTTAAGCAGACCAAATAGCCAAGTTATTAAAAATGAAATGCTTTTTGCTTGTCTGGTGAAATTCACGTCTCACAACACTCCTTGCAACAGATACCTTAGTGGCTGTCAGTCCCTTGAGGCCCAAAATCCA
>JAFVLL020034024.1:0-15447 GCA_021397915.2 Tor tambroides
TTGGGCAGGACTTGCGAATATGAACATCTCATAAAAATCAGTGGATCGTATTAGGAAGCACTCAATCTTGACTCTGGTCAGCCGTAGTAATTGAGCTGTACGAGAAATGAAGTGAGATTCCTGTGAATTTTTTTTTGGGACATTTCAATGACAACGTCGATAAAAATGATCATCTTCTGAAATTATGTTCAGAGCTAAATTTAGGGCAAATATATTCATCTGAGGAGGGCTATGGAGTTCAATGGAGAAACTCAAGGACAATGACAAGTTCCACCATAAATGATATTAGATTTATAGAATGAAGCTGATTTGCTCTCAGTAGACGTAGCATATTATTTTAGGCTTTTATGAAATTGAAACACACCTCCTTGCCCGTTTCAATGGTTTAAATCTAAGAAACTGCATTCACAACCATTTTACTTCTGCAATGTCATGTATTTATAATCAGACTACAGTTTCTGCCCTCCAGTCTGATTCTTAATGAGTGTGTCAATTAATCATTTAGTCAACCAGTTCATACGAAATCACTGATTCATATATGAATGAAACAAGACACTCTTTATAAATAAAAAAATATTTAAAGGAAAAGACGTGATGTGTGGTCAAGTATGGTGACCCATACTCAGAATTTGTGCTCTATTTTTAACCCATCCAAGTGCACACACACAGCAGTGAGAAGTAAACAAACACACACACACTGTGAACACACACCCGGAGCAGTGGGCAGCCAATGCTGCGGCGCCTGGGGAGCAGTTGGGGGTTCAGTGCCTTGCTCAAGGGTCTCACCTCAGTCGTGGTATTGAGGGTGGAGCGAGCGCTGGACATTCACTCCCCCCACCAAAAATCCCTGTCGGACCTGAGACTTGAACCCGCGACCTTTGGGTTACAAGTCCGACTCTCTATCCATTAGGCCAGGACTGCCCCATTTATTTATTTAAATATGTATATATATTCATTTAGTCATTAAATCATTCATTTAACTGATTCATTTAAAAAAAAAAAAAACTGATTCATTGAGTCATTTGAATCATTCATTCAACCAATTTGTTCAACCACACTGATCCATTAAAGAACGAAACAAGTGACTATTTATGAGTGAGTCAGTGAATCATTTACTCAACCAATTTGTTCAACAGTACCGAATACAAGTGTGAAAAAAAGTTAATATTGAGTAATTTTACACAGGTGGAGATGCCACATTTGTGCTTTTAACTGCTGAAAACTGGCATGGTGAGCTGGACATAGAGGCTCAAGGCAAAGTTCATCTTTGGCAGCATTTTGGATCTACTGTAGATGGTAATACTTCTTTTTAAATTGCTGTAAACTATAATCCACTATGAGATTATAAAAGTCTATACAATAACATGACTTATCATACACAGGGATGTTTTAAGATGGTAAAAATTTAGGTTTTATGTTAACTTTAAGACTAGCTTTTGTACCACCCTTAGATCTCGCAAATCCAAATATCAAGATTTAGGTTTTTGTGACAGTCACATTACACTATTCATTCTATAAATCAAACTCAAACCTTGAGAAACTGAAAGGACTGATTATGATCCAAATTTAGCCCACTTCTAACTAAAGCTAGTTCCCCAAATCTGTGCTGTTGCTGAAATGCGAACACTAACCTCGACCCTCTGTTGCCAATCCAGCTTCATCACTCCGGCAGAGTTTTGGATTGCATCCCAGCCCTTCAGATGAACTCCACTGGGAGAGCCGGTGTGTCAAGACAGATTAATGTGTCGCACCTCTGATTGATCAACTCCATGGAGTTCTGCACCTACGGAGGGGTGAGTTGCGTCTCAGACTCGACAGGGAGGTGAAAGGGCTTCCTGTTTTTGTGACTCAGTTTGTGTGGTCAGCATGGAGTGGACTGCAGCCGTCACCTCTGCTCTGAACTTCTGCCATGAAAGGTCATCTGAGAATGACAACACTGCAGACTGTATATTAGATACTGAAGGAGACTTTTTTATTTGTATTCTGGATATTTTTTTATTTGATGGCTTGATTGTTATTTTTGATAAGAGTTAATGTGTATTGTAGTGGCTAGGTTCTTGGAAGAGTAAAGGATGAATTTACTAAACATTTGCAATTTAGCAGATTAAATTTTAGCACGAAAATAGGCATTTTCTTAATAAAGCACAATAAACTATTTAGGGCTAGATTTACTAACAGCTTGCACCAGTGCAAACCCTCTTTTGGCATTAAAATAGTACTGTGAGGATTTACTGAAGACACACAGTGAAGAATTAGCACTGAGAAGGCGTGGACACAGTTATTTTTGCTCCTGACCTTATTGAATATGCATTTGTAGGAGTTTTCCTTTCAGACACAAAATTTATGGGAGGAGAGTATTAAAATGACTCACGCAATGCGATTTACTAACGTTTGCACTCCTCAAATTACTGGTATTTGCGCCATTATTTAATGCCCCAAAAAAGCATGTCTTAAAGCAGGCACTTATTTGTACTGCTCTTGGTAGATTGCGCTGGTCATTATGGAAATGATCTGGCTGTTTCTGTGTTCATTAACGTGTGCATTGTCAGTAAATCACACGCAGAATTTTCCCCTCCCATCGGTGCTTTTATGGAATTGTGCTCTAACAATAATTTGCCTTGTTTAGTAAATCTGGCTCTTATTGTATGGATCCACCAGTTTTGGTAGATACTGATGAACTTATTTTTTCGATCCTATTTTTAAGAAATGTCAGATATTAATTATTGAAGTTAATTAAAATTAATAGTAATTAATACTACGAATATATCATATTTTGTCCAAATTAATTAGAAATAAACATAAAAAGTACAAAATACAATATATGCACAAGTACCACATAAAATAACCTGTAGCAGATCTATACAGGTGGAGCTGGGGAAGGTGAAGGGTTTCAGAGGAACTAATGCTAACCAGCCTGTCACCTGTCCCCTCTGTGGGACGCCTAAGTTTACTTCACTATTTTACCATTAAATCCTAATCTAATCATGACAAACTATATATCGTTGGAAAGGTCTAAGACTCCTAAATAGATATTTTACCACTTTTTTGTTAAAAAATTATGTAGGAAAAGTAATAGATTAATTTATGACAGGAGTGCGCCTGAAAAATCTACATCATAAAAGGAGTTCTGACCTTTGCCACAGAAAGTCTTCTTAGTTGCCTTTTTCCCTATCACGCTTTAGAAATCATAAGAAATTATATATCAACTGAAAACTTAAAATTTCAAAATTCATCCTTTGGAACCCATTTTAAAATCAGACTTTGCATTACTATGGAAATGGTACATCAAAATCATGTTACAAAATGTTTTCGTTCATGAATTATAAAAATTTAAGCCTGGATAGTGAACTTTAAAGTCTGTGTTCAAAAATGTGAGTGACAGTTTAAGGGGTTAAAGGTAAAGCAGTAAACTCATTGGCTACATATGCAACATGAAGCAATCAGCTTGTGCCAAATAGTTTAACGCTGTGAATATCATCAGTTTGCGTTAATGACCCATCAGCCTTCACCATCTAGAGTTTCATGACAGAAATAGGCATTTATTTTTTGTACTTTTTTTTTTTAGGATAAATAAGCATACACAATTACATATACAGTTTTGGCCATATACATTCAATATCAACCAATATAGATTGAATTGAATAAAAAATCTGTAAAATTGGCGAAAAACAATTTGGTACTATAATGTATTTGCAGCATTTTGATGAGCTTTTCAATTGCATGGATTAAAAATTAGAAAAACTAATTTGTGACCTGCAAATTCCATTTAGTGCAGTTTTTGGCCATATTTGCAATGATACCTAAATTGCATATTATTAAGCCAGGTGCTAAAACAGTGCAGACTTGCTAATAAATGTTTTTAGTGTGCACCATTTTTTGATTTTTAGTGAATTTTGCCCATAATTTTCTAACAAACAACACTGTTGTTCTAACAAATTTCAAATAAATAATGTGAAAAGAATCTAAAAGCAAGTTTGTTCTAGGAAAAATGGGAAATCTAGTCATGCTAAGCTAGCTTATGATGTGTTAAATTCCCATGGTACAGTACGTCTGCAGTCATGTAACTAGGTTTGCTCGTTTATTAACACAAATCCGTCATCCGTGTGGCGGCGACTGAATCTAATAACATGCAGTATTTGTATGGCAAGCCCAGCATTTTACCGCTTTCATTTTATGTCCGCTTTTCTTCATGCAGAGTAAAAAATGGTCCCCTGTCACTAGGAATAAAATCACGCCATCTCTATATCATCTACTTAATTAGCAAGGTGGACAGTTGTGCCGTTCAAGGTCGATTATATGCAATGAAAACGACTGACACGAGCAGCATTAAAAAGCAACTTTTTTTCAGAGCATTGAGCCTCAAAAATTAGGGGCCATAACTTTCACCCTCACAGATGATGGTCTCTTTAGACTCAGTTAGCCATTAGTAATGGTCTTTTCCTTTATCTATTACACCTCATCAGCTTAGAACTAGCCTTCTCTCTGTCTCTCTCACAATCGCTCGCTCTTCCTCTCTAATGACAGCTCATTAATGCTGTCACACTGACCCACAAGTAACTGCATAAGTGAATGAAATATGAACTTCCCATGTTCGCCTAGCGCCGCGGCCGCCCTCTTCATCTTCCAATGGCCCATAATTCCCTTAATGCATGCAAAATGAGATACAGACTTCATGAAACGACTGGGCGGATGTTTGTTCTGAAATTATGAAAGTAATATTTTTAAATGAGAGTTTATTTTTAAAATTATCCATCGCATTACCCTATGATTTGATATTATAATGAAGGGAGTATTGGTGAGAGCAAGGGTTTGAGGATCAGCTTTATTTAAAGGGATAGTTTACCCAGAAATTAAAGTTCTGGCATTATTTATTCACCCTCATGTTGTTCCAAATCTGTATGAGTTTCTTTCTTCTGTGAAACTGAAAAGTAGATATTTTGAAGAATGTTTCAGCTGTTTTTGTCCAGACACTGGGGTTCAAAGCAACACTGGAAGAAAGTCAGAGAAAGCTATGCTGGTTTTGTTATGACATGAGAGTGAGTAAACGATGCCAGAACTGGGGTAAACTATCCATTTAAAAACAATGGCAAACAAAAGAGTATACATACCGAAATGTAACTAGATGTAGCTAATTAGCTAACATACACCCTTCAATAGGATAAATCATGAAAGTTGACTAGACATTAAGCAATGCAATAGACTAGATGATTAGAGACTATAGTAGTCAATATTTGAAGTGGATAAGAACCTTTCATCAAAGTTATACATGAATTTTGAACAATACCCATTCTTGTCTTAGAACAACTTTGCTGATTTTTTTATCCACTTCAAATGTTGACTACTGTAGTTTATCTACATTTTTTCTTTATAAGTTTTTTTTTAGCTTTGATATCTTTAGCTGTGGACATTAGCATGCTAACAGCTAACCATGCATTAGCTGTTAGACCTTTAAACTGTCTTTGTAAAGTTATGTCTTTGTAAATTCATCCCAAACACAATGAGATGACACTGTTAGACTTTGGATCACACCTCAGATTGTTTTATGATGGTCCTGCCATTAGTGTTGTGTTATTAAGACAACATCTGAAAAAAAAGAAAAGAAAAAAAAAGTTAGCATCACATTGGTTCCCTCAACACTACAATCCCAATAGGATTTTTTTCATTGGCTTTTGGATTATTGCAGAAAATAATCTCTGCATGATTCTTACATGTTTTGTTCATCAATCTTCACAAATGAACACAATATTTATGATTTTTGAAGTCTATATACAATCGACAGAAATAAAAAGATAGAGTTAGGCTTTAAATAAACTGCATCACAGTCACTCAACTTTCACTATCAACACTATTATTACTTCCAACAAATCTTTCAGCTTTCAGGTTAAAAAAAAATACTGAAAATTTAAAAAACAATAGTTTGTAAAAACGTGATCATAAAAATCATCAGGCTGTAGACTAGTGAGTTTACCTATTCGGTGTGATGATGTTTAATGACCCGACAACTTCTATAGTCCCATTTAGCCACTTGTTAGCAATCATTTTCACATGTTTAAGTGAAAGCTGTTAAAAAATCACAAGTGTGCGTTACTGATGTTATGTTGTAGAATAAAACCTTAAAATATCTTGAGCTTGTGTTAACTACAGATCTTATTTCAGGCATTTAACCAGAACCCATTAAAAAAAACTCCCAAAAAAACCCCACTATCTTCAGGACTATAGAAGCGAAAGAGCTAAAAACTGAAGGCCAGTTTTACTAAATAGGGCAAATTAGCACGAGAGCACAATTCCAAAACAGCGCTGATGGGTGTGGAAATTTCTGCGGGTGATTTACTAACAGTGCACAAATTAAAGAACACAGACGCAACATTTCATTTACATATCGACCAACGCAATATACCATGCGCTGTGCAAATTAGTATAGTTGGAAATGAAGAATAAAGAAATAAAGAAGCCACAGTACATTGAAAATAACCGGAGGCCAAATACTGAAAGGTTGCAAGAAGTTTTGATAGACCTGGTATTGTGTGACTCCTAGTTAAGGGTTTAAAGTCATCTTTTATTTCCTAATAAGCAAATTAAAAATAACATGGCTTGGCAAACTATATGTTAAGATAATGTGTTCTTCTGGTATTCCAAATAAATTAATCACTTTGAGTTTTGTTGATGACAACATTAGGGGTTTACGCGGGAGCCCCAATCATCTCTGATTTTAAGAGAAAACGGCAATGAAATTTGGCTAGTGGATTTTGCATACCTGAGCGACTCCCCATGCATACAGGTATAAAGAGGCGACAGGTGCATCCACTCATCAGATTTTTGTTTCGGAATGAATTTCAACTCCACAAAGCCAATCGTTTCTGAGAGCTGGAAAGAGAAGAGGCTGTTCTGGTTGGCGTTACGGCGCATACAGCGGTGTCCCTGTCATTAGTGATTCCCCTGGGCGCTTCAACTAAAAGAGCAGTTTCTCTAAAAGAGCAAATCACGGACTGCTCGCGTCTTTTTAAAAATGCCACTCCGTCCGTTGTTACCTGTCTTCTGTCAACGGGCACGATCGTTGTCTTCAGTGTCTGGGCATCCAGCACGCTGAAGCTGCATTCGTGGATGGTTCATGCGTTCACTGTGAGCGTATGGCCATGGCAGCGCTGCGATCTCGTCTCTCCCTCTCCTTATGGGGACCTCTCACTCCTCTTGCAGTGGCTGTCTCGTGCGGCTCCCGAGTGATTTCGTTGGCCCGGCTCATGATGGTCCCAGCATTTCATTTCGGGGTGCCCCCGGAGGATCAGATGTCGATCGCGGCATCGGGGGATGGGCTATCGTCCTCCGAGGATGAAGATTCGGCGGGGCTTCACCCCTCGGGTGTTGGGAGCCGTCTTTCCTGGGCAGCCGTGAGTATCGGCGCCTCTCAGTCCCAACTCCTTGCGGCGGGATGAATGGTTTTTCGGCATGGAGAGCGTCTGGCGACCGCGGTCTGCCCAGGTTCCTTTCTTCCCGGAAGTGCATGAGGAGCTGATGAAGTTGTGGACGGCCCTTTTTTTTCTGCCAGAAGCCACTCGTCTTCCGTCCTCACTACCCTCGATGACAGAGTGGTCAGGGGTATGGGGTGTACCTGCCCGCAAAACTCAGCCACTTGGAGAAATCGTCCTCATCTCCTGACCAAAGCCTGAAAGCTGTCAGCAGCTATCGCTGCCGAAGCTTATAGTGCAGCGGGCTGAGCTGCTTCTGTCTTGCATGCCATGGCGATCCTGCAGGTCCACCAAGCTAGGGCACTCAAAAAAATGCACAAGGGTAGTACCAACCTGAGGTTGATGCAGGACCTGTGCTCGGCAACTGACCTCACCCCCTGGGCAATAAAAGTCACAACGCAGTCCCTCATGGAGGCGATGTCCACATTAGTGGTCCAAGAGTTGACAAAGTACGGTTTCTTGATGCTCCCGTCTCCCAGGCTGGCCTGTTCGGCGATGCTGTCGAGGACTGTGCCCAGCAGTCCTCAGCAGCACAGAAGCAGACCAAGGCCATCCAGCACATCCTGCCCCAACGTGAATCTCCACCAGCCACCGTTCTGTCGCGGGCCATGCCCCGGTCTGCTCGTCACCATGGGTGCCCTCCTGCGTCCTCCAAAATGAGCCTCCTGTAGGAGTGCGGTGCCTCCCGTGTTTCAGCCAGCCCCTAAGTCCTTTAAAAAGATGATGTGGCGGTCCTGACACGGGCAACCTGGGGACATGGTAAGCTGCTCTTTCAGAGGACATGGTGAGTCACTCCTTCACCTGGAGGAGGGGCGGGCGGAGAATCCTGGATCTGTTCCGCCTCTGGCTGTTTCAAGGTAGAGCAGTTTCCCTGTCCTCTGGGTTACCAGACTCATGGGTTGACAGTGAGCGATGTTCGTCCTCCTCACACTCGCCCATGATGCCCCCTCTCGCCAACGGGCAAGAGATTGCGGCTCGGGGACGCAATGCCTCTCCACGCATTTCATGCCAGTCCCTCCAGGGACACAGGGAGTCCTGCTGTGATGAGCAAGGACGCGATGCCTTCTGTGCTATCCAGCATGACTTCCCACTGCTGCACCACCGCGGATGTGCCGATTGTCCCTTTGGTGCCACTCGCACGGAACTTGGAAGCGTGGCTTGTGCTGCCAAACCCATCCCGCTGGCTCATTCGGGCAGTTCAACTCGGCTACACAATTCAGTTTGCCAGGCGATTCCCCAGGTTTAGCAGCACTCTCGAGACTTTGGTGGCAGTCCAAGATGCCCCTGTCCAGTGCGAGAAGATTGCCTTCCTACTGGCGAAGGAAGCAATCAAGCCTGCCCCTCCAACCGAGATGAGGCAGGGGTTTGCATCCCTTACTTCATCGTACCCAAGAAAGATGGTGGCCTTCGGCAGTGGTCGACCTGAAGGATGCTTACTTTCATGTTTAGATTTTTCCTCGGAGCGGACCGTTCTTACGGTTTGCGTTTGAGGGTCGGGCATGACAGTACAGGGTCCTCCCCTTCAGACTGTCCCTGTCCCCCCGTGTCTTTACGAAGGTTGCAGATGGCACCCTTACCCCGTTATGGAAAGTGAGCATAAGGATCCTCAACTATCTCAGGCATGGCCCGTTTGTGAGAGCAAGCTCTCCCCCGTGCAGAGAATCTCTTTTCTTGGTATGGACTTAGTCTCATGAGTGTGACGGCGCGTCTCTTCAACGAGCGTGCCCAGTCAGTGCTGAACTGCCTGAATTCCCTCAGAAGCAGGACAGTGGTACCACTGAAACACTTTCAGAGGCTCCTGGGGCATTTGGCATCCACAGCTGCATTCGCACTGCACAGATTGCTTCATATGAGACCACTTCAGCACTGGTTACACTCCCGAGTCCTGAGATGGGCATGGCGCTGCGGTACAGTTTGCGTGACCATCACACCAATGTGTCGCCACTCATTCAGCCCCTGGGCAGACCTTGTCTTTCTACCGGCCGGCGTGCCCTTAGAACAAGTCTCTTGGCATGTTGTTGTCACAACAGATGCCCCCAGTGTGGTCTGGGGCGCTACATGCAACGGGCAGGCAGCCTCGGGGCTCTGGACAGGGCCTTGACTGCTTTGGCACATCAACTGCCTCGCGTGGCAGTGCTACTAGCGTTTGTTGCGGTTCTGGCCGCTGCTGCTTGGAAAGCACGTGTTGGTCTGCACGGACAACAATGCAACCATTTTGTACATTAACTGGCAGGGTTGTCTACGATCACGTCGCATGTGACAACTCGCTCGCCATCTCCTTCTCTGGAGTCAGACGCGGTGCAAGTCGCTGCGTGCTGTCCACATTCCAGGGGAGCTCAATCGTGCAGCCAATGCGCTCTCACGACAGCTCACTTTCCCCGGAGAGTGGCGACTCCATCCCGAGACGATCCAGCTGATCTGGAGTCGATTCGGGGAAGCTCAGGTAGACCTGTTTGCTTCCCATGAGTCCTCCCACTGCCAGCTGTATTACTCCCTGACCGAGGCCCCCTCGGCATGGACGCACTGGCACACAGCTGGCCTCGGGCTCTACGCAAGTATGCATTTCCCCCAGTGAGCCTTCTCGCACAGACACTGTGCAAGGTCAGGGAGGACGAGGAACAGGTCCTGCTGGTTGCGCCATACTGGCCCACCTGGACCTGGTTTTTGGGACTCATGCTCCTCACTACAGCCCCTCCCTGGCGCATCCCACAGAGGAAGGATCTCCTTTCTCAGGGGCTCGGCACCATTGGCACCCACGTCCAGATCTCTGGGACCTCCATGTGTGGCTCCTGGATGGGACGTGGCAGAGTGAAGAGACCTGCCACCGGCGGTGGTAGACACTATCTCTCAGGCTAGAGCCTCTTCTACAAGGCAAGCCTATGCACTGAAGTGGAGTCTGTTCGTGAACTGGTGTTCTTCTCACTGAGAAGACCCCCAAAGATGCAAGATTCGAGTATGCTTTCCTTCCTGCAAGAGAGGTTGGAGCATAGGCTGTCACCTTCCACCTTGAAAGTGTATGTGGCTGCTATCGCAGCCCATCACGATGCAGTGGACGGCCGGTCACTGGGAAAGCACGATCTCATCGTCAGGTTCCTGAGGGGTGCCAGAAGAGCTGCGGGCTGGGCGACACCGAACACCTTCATGAGATTTTACAGTCTCCACATGGAGCCAGTTTCTTCCCGTGTGTTGGGTAACAGGTAATTGGCGGGAAGAGCTGGCCTGTGTCACGCTTGCTGCGCCATTCCCCCTCACCCGGGGATGCGAGCGCCTTTTTTCCTCCTCCAGTAAGTTCTCCAGACGGCGAACCATGGTTGAGTATCCTCCAGCACCCCTGGCAGTCAGACTGGGGAGAGCAGTCTGACGCCAGGCCCAGTATCTGTTAGCTTGCCCGGGTCTCCAGTCATCCCCTGTACTGGGCTAGGTGTCCATATGGCATGATTCCCTTCGGGCGATCCCATATGTGTATTCTTCCACGATAAGGTTCCCTTCTTGGTGAACCCGTGTCTTCCCTTGACAGATCATTCTGTCAGTCTCTGCTGGCAGTCGTTCCATCCCTACTCTCAGGTAGGACCTGCCTCAGAGACCCATTCCATATGTAGTTCTGCCCCAGGCCTGGGTCAGTCCATATCTGTGTCTCCACATGTTACCTCCCTACGGGTGGGATGTGGTCTCCATAGCGCCCTTCTCTGGAAGGCTTGTTTCCCCTTCGTTACTGCCAAGCTGTAACAACAAACAGGAAAGACTTGAAGCGGTCTTTCATTGAAGGTTGAAATCCCTTCCATTAAGAAATTTCTGTGGTGAAAGGAACAGTGGCTTGGCTATCCCCAGCAGCGATATGCTCACCTTTGGTCCCTGCGGGTGCCAAGGTCAGCGAATTTGCGGTGGGAACGTTACGACCTTTGCATAGCATTTGTCTGACACGCGCCTGCTTGTCAACATTTGCAATGCCACAGGATTGTGACGGGGTTCAGGTTGTGGCGCTTTCCATGGACCCCTAATGTCGTCATCAACATAACTTGAAGTGACCGACAGATAGGGAATGTCTCAGTTACGTACGTAACCCTCGTTCCCTGATGGAGGGAATGGAGACATTATGTCCCCATGCCACAACCTCAAACCATCGCTGATTGCCATGGACATGTTCTCGGCTCCTCAGTGTAAAATCTGATGAGTGGATGCACCTGTCACCTCTTTATACTCGTATGCATGGGGAGTGGCTCAGGTATGCAAAATCCACTAGCCAAATTTCTTTGGCGTTTTCTCTTAAAATCAGAGATGATTGGGGCTTCCGAGTAAACCCCTAATGTAATGTAGTGTACCAACATGCAACACCCTATCTTCTTTCCTCTTTAGATGCTGTGTATCATGGTGCCTTAAGGTTTATCTCTGATTGTAAACATTTAACACATCATTGTACATTATGTGAGATTATTAGAGTTGCTTGGTCCTCTCTTGCTGTTCGAAGAAAAATGCATTGGTACCTAATGATATATAAGGCAATTTTGGGTTTTTTACCACAGTATCTCTGTTGTTTGATTCAACAAAAAACAACTGGTAATTATTCACTACGTTCACATATGTATTATAATCTCAATGTACCTTCTGCTAGAATTAATTTGGGTAGTAAGGCTACTAAATATGCTGCCCTTTCAGTCTGGAATTTTCTTCAAATGAAATTAAGGTTAAATCAGTTGGTGCCTATTAGATATTTTAAAACACTTTTATGTGGTTTGGAGAAAGACTTGGAGATTTGCAAATGTTTCTAATGACTGTATTTTTTGCGACTTTTTTTGTGTAGTATTTTGTGTATTGTATGTTATTGTTTGTTATATATATTTGTCAACTTGGGAAAAGAGATTGCAATCTCAGTGAGTTTTCTTTCCTGGTTAAATAAAGGTTATAATAATAACAATAACAATAACAAATACCAGTAATTTGAAGAGCGCAAATGTTAGTAAATCTCGTTGTGTGATTCATTTATATACTCTTTTCCCATAAATTTTGCGTCTGAAAGAGAAACTCCTACAAATGCATATTCAATAAGGTCAGGCACAAAAATAACTGTGTCCATGCCTTTTCAGCACTAATTTGTCACTGCACATCTTTAGTACTATTTTAACGCCCAAAGACATTTTGCGCTGGCGCAAGCTGTTAGTAAAACTGGCCCTTACTCGTTTCCAGCTTTTGGCCTGTAAAAATATGTCATGCCTGCAGCACTCTTTGGGTTCAGATTAACAATTTTCCAAACCTTCTTTACGAACAATAACCCAAATCAGGCAACCTACACCTGAAAGTAAGACAGAAAACACAAGAAACCAGAAAATACATGTTAATAATAAAAATTGAAGTTGTCATGATATGAAACGGAGTATGAAAACCTGAAATGAAATAACAAAACAATCTCAAATGCGTGACAGTAACAGGCTTTACTATGCCGTGTGTCTGGAAAGACGAGACGTGAAGAATGGCCAGTTAACGTCCTAACCAATAATAGATCCTGACGGTGAGTCAAACCTAATCTTCAACAAATAAAAGTCTCATTTCAGTGCAGATTTAACTTTCAGAAAGCCACGTGACGGCCAACCATCAGTTTGTAGGCGCTGCAAATCAGATCACGCTCGCATACCCTCCTGACTTGCCGTCCCATGGTTCGAGAGTCCGTGTCCTCTCCAATTAACCTGTGAGACTGCACACGGAGTCCCAGTCCTGGCCCAACACGGACCCTTGCATCACCTACGCTGTACATACAAATCACTGTCAAGCCACCTTACTTCCCATTTTTCTTTTCGTTGTTGTTGTTATTCTGTCTAGAGAACAAGGTCATCCATCACATTGACAGATAGGTGCTGCACAACTCCGCCTGAAGCCTGAGGCGTCTGTCCAGGCTCTGCACGTGCGTTTGCGGCCTGATTGCTTTTAAGATGTCAAAGCCATGCTGTAATTTGTTGATCTGTTTGGCTCATCAAATAAGTGTTTACTGCCATTATTTGCTCTGTGAAGTCAGCATAAGTTAAGCATACCGAACATTTGGGCACAACAGAGCCGCGAGGCAGCCACCAAACCCCAGGAGATGAAATAGCCTAATCAATCTGTTATACTTTGTGGCGCCTAAAATTTAAGAGATAGCAATTGATTTTAGGATTTCTTGTGCCAAGAAGCAAAAAGGTGAACTTTCTGTGGAAGACGCACAAAGTTGGAACCTTAAAGTTCTTGGAGAAAGAGCGATGGAGAAAAGAAAGAGATAAAAAGAAGTATACAAAACATAAAACTTATGTTTAACACTGTTTCCCCTTTCCCACCTACAGGATCCCGTGTCTCATCTGGAACCGGTCCATGTACTTCCTAAAACCTGAACTAGAAACTGCATAATATTTGCACCAAAGGAACATTCATTCAAGACTGATGCAAAACAAATATAGATCACTGCCATTCTAATTAAATGTAATTTTTCTAGTTTTAATATAATTTGCATGAAAATTATTACATGTAAAAACAGAATTTTTTTTTTTTTTTACATGATTACTTACATCTTTAACAAACTTTCACATAGCTAGTAAATTTCACAAATTACAGATAAACCTCAAGTAACACATTGAATTAAACATGAAATTTTAAAAGAGAAAGATTGCATTAGTATTTTTATTTTTATTTTGTAAAACTCTAATAATCTTTGATTTACAATTGTGTATATAACTTTAAATATGTAATTTTTATTTGTTTCTGGTCTGATCTAATTTAAATAATGTTATTATGTATTATAATGTTATAATATAGTTAAATATTTTTACAGCATATGTAACTATAAATTATGTTTAATAATATTTTTAAATATATAAAGTGCATATAATGCATAACTAGGTCTTGAAATAGCTGGTAAATTTCACAAATTATTAAAAAGCAACTTCTAGTAACACACTGAATTAAACATGAAATTTTGAAATAGACTTCTTATCTTATTATCTTAAATTATTATCTTATAATATTATTATATGTTATTATATAATATAATGTTATAATACAATTATTTATTTATTTATTTTTTTTTTTTACAGCGTATGCAACTAAAAATCACATATTTATTTGTTTCTGGTCTAATTGTTATTGAATGGTTTTGAAACAAGTATGTATTCATATATAGTTAAAAAATACTGTTTTATTACTTTAAAATAAGCTTTCAGTGTAGATACCATCTGTTGCGTCTAGTGTAGCCAAGGTGTAGCATAAACCTTGTGCTATCAAATGCATAAAAACATAAAAACTGGCCTTGACTTTGTTTGAGAAACTTTGTTGACCGCACCAAAGTCTCCGACCTCGCTAATATACACACCATAGAGCCACGCTCACGCACACACTGAAACATAACACTCTGTCCAGGGTCTTTTGTAATTCATCAAAGATTTCATCTGCCAAGAAAGCACTTAGGAGAGCAGCACAGTTGCAGAATTTTAATGCAGTTTTGCAGCAGTATGTATTTGATGTTCTTTGCTCTGTGAACTAAACGCTGCACTATGGGATTCCAGCTTGAAACCAAATCACAGAGTCTGTTATGAGAATAGACTCATTTTAGAACTCAAACGGCACACAAACAGTAAAACAAATGGCTTTATAATCACTAGTGTTTTAAGCTTAAGTGCTTTGCAAACACATACAAAGACATTTTTATAGCGTGTGCGTCCTAGCGGATTGCCACCTACAAGGCTATTAAGAGCGGTTGAAGTGCTTGTGCTTATTTGTTTAATTTAAAAAAAACAGAGCAAATAAGAGTCTAAAAAGCAAAGATGAACTAGTGAATCGCACTTTTGTGTCTCTCCAAGCAACAAACAACATGCAAGTGCCTGAAATGCAGGTTAAGAGCGGCGTGCAGCAGGTCAAGTTTAATTCACTATTCTCGATATCACAGTAACATCAGCGAGTCAATGGCCCAAGGGTCCGGTCGCCATGCAGACATCATTAGTCACTGATTGGGGGCTGTTTGATCTACCTG
>JAFVLL020034025.1:0-11488 GCA_021397915.2 Tor tambroides
ATTATTTTAAGTGTACATCCATCTGTTAAATTTGTTGTTATTGTCTCAATGTTTATTTGTACTAATATGTGGATGGATTGTTTGTCCCACTGTGATAGGACCTAAAGGTGCTAAGCAGGCTTTTCCTCAAGGTCATTCGTCATACCTTCTTTCTTTGTTAAGACAGGATGTGACCTTATGTGACATTAGACAGAGAAGGGATTGTCCAGCCTTCCTTCTGTGTCTAAAATGTGCAGTAAATCACACGTTTTCTACTGAAAAAGAAACATGAATATTTTATTTTTTTTTAATAAAGACAACTTGGTTTAACTCTTAAGTCTTAAAATAAAAACAGATTGGAATAAAGTGTTGTAAATCACAGTTTTTTTTTTAAAGAGGCACTACAAATATGTCTGAGACTATTGATCTGATGCTAGTAGGATATTGTTTCTTTAGAATCAAATACGGAATTTACATATCCAGAACATGGCACTGGATTTCTTTTCTATTTTACCATGTAGTGTCATACAGATGTTCATATAGTCCTAGCAGATGATACTTTTGGTACAAAAGATGTTTTGCAAAAAAGGTTTATCTCCTGTGGTCACAAGGGTCTACTCTCTCACATAGATATCACAAAGTGTCTTTGTGATGTAGTTGTATGTGTTTTCTTATTTTTGCCTCATTATTCCAATGCTTTCCTGTTCCAAATGTGGCACTTTCCATGAACAGGGTACAACATATTATTTATTTATATTCATTCATTAATTCATTCATTACTTTTTCAACAAATGGTCGGCGAAGGAAGTCAACATTAAGAGGTCTACAGGGATTTTCTAGAGCGATGCAGTTTTTAGGGCATAAAGTTGGCATGAAATGAAAACTCATAATATTTTCTAAAATCTAAATGATCATGTTACAGATCTCATGATAAATGTTTTGACCTTGTGATGTTTAATCAAAATGTCATAACTGGATCTTCCAGTGAATACGACAGACTTCTCTTGCAAGACTACTCCAATCATTTGTGACCCTGGACCACAAAACCAGTCTTAAGTCACTGGGGTATATTTGTAGCAATAGCCAAAAAAAAAACATTGTATGGGTCAAAATTATCCATTTTTCTTTTATGCCAAAAATCATTAGGACATTAAGTAAATATCATATTACATGAAGATATTTTGTAAATTTCTTACCGTAAATATATCAAAACTTCATCTTTGATTAGTAATATGCATTGCTAAGAACGTCATTTGGACACCTTTAAAGGCGATTTTCTCATTATTTAGATTTTTTTTGCACCCTCAGATTCCAGATTTTCAAATAGTTGTATCTCGGCCAAATATTGTCCGATCCTAACAAACCATACATCAATGGAAAGCTTGTTTATTCAGCTTTCAGATGTTGTATAAATCTCAGTTTCGAAGAATTGACACTTAAGACTGGTTTTGTGGTCCAGGGTCACGTATATATCTATGCTTTTGGCCCCATCCGCCTTCCATACAGAAGCGACGTCTGGATTTGGCGCCATCAGTATTAATACGTGGATACGTCATTATGGAATGTCATCAGACACGCCCATTACTTCCATTTTAGCCATGTGGCTATGACCACAAACGACTGCACAACCGATCCGTTTGTTTATGCATTTTAACTAATATTATGCATGTTCAGACCGCGAGTAAAATGTCCGAGTCCGTGTCCAGGTTTCAAGCCGAGGTGGCGGCCGTTATGGAGGTGTTACTGAAGGTGGCCGTCGTGGAGATAACGAAAGTTTTCGAAGGACGCGTATTGGATTGCCATGGCTGCACGGTCGATAGAGAGGCTCAGATCAAGGAAAATCTAGTGTGTGTCCCTGACATCAGGGCTCATATGGAAAGTGCATTGACTAATCTGTCTGACAAGATGGTTTGTAGCGTTGGTGTGCAAGTAGGAGAGACACTGCTGTCCCACCATCAGGGTATGTTTATCGGCGTAAACAACAGCCACTTCTCTAGCTGTGCATGTAGCTTGCTTTTACTTCCACATTTGTTGAATTCAACAGGAGTGGACCGGAAGTAAAGTCTATCGTATGTGGCAAGCCGTTGCATTATATATTCCTTAAAATTAACTAGTGTATATTTTATGTTGCTGGTATTTCTTTCTCTAATACTATTATTAATAATAATATTATTATTATTATGTAATAATTGCTAGTGTATAGTGGCTGGTATAGTTTTCTTTTCCTGGCAACTGTTCATTAGATACTAGTACTTTCGTCTTCTTTTGCTATTGGTCTCTATTCCAGTGGTATTTTGTTATATTTTACTAGGCTAGAAAACCTAAGTTTTGGGACTTAATTACTTGTAACTCTTTAGACTAAATATTAGACCTATTTGTATTTTCAATAACATTTCTGCATAGTGATATGCTAAGTGCAACACAGCAATGAAAAGAGAGTAAATGCATATTGATTTGTTATGGTGTGTTCATTCAAACCAAACATCTCTCTTGCATTTTTTTTTATTTGCATCTATTAAATGAGTAAAGTCTGTCTATTATAAAGTCTGTATGTGATTTGCTGATTCATGTTATACTCTAAAAGGATTGACGTGAGTAAATGAATGAGACTAAATGAATAGATAAAAGTCACTGTTGGAATAGGTACTACTGTCAAATAGTTATTGAAACTGAAAATGCGTTATTCATTGTTGGATTGCTTGAAAATAACAAGTAACATTAAAATAAGTACTGTTTAGTTTTAAGGTTAAAATAGTTTGCCATTCATTTAAAAGTAGTTGCAACAGTCTGTTGACTGATATTTCAAGGTTAAAGTCCATCTTTGCAGCAGTTTAAATTGTGCAGACCATTGCTTAGTTTTCATGCAAAAAATAGTCATTTGTGCATGTGACCTTTCTTAAAACAAGTAATAACTAAATATCATATGACATTTTTTATAATCAAAATGTTTTGGCAAAACAAAGTTTATAAACCTGTGTTTGTCTTTGTTTTTATTCACCTGTCCATGTAAAGCTGAGCTGGTTCTCAGACATATGCACCTTTCAAATTCAAAAGTTCAAATGATTTTTGAAAGGGCAATGTGCTCTTAAAACACTAAATAATGTGCTTTAAGCACTGTAATTGACACAGACCAGGTTTCTCATGTTTCTGAATTGTAACATATTGTGTTCTTTCCCACCCCCAAACCCCATTCAGATCAGTGCGTGTCCACTGAGAGAGACAAGATTTGTCTGCAGGAATCCAGAGAGGAGGGGCTTTCTCCCTCTGAAATTCTCTGTGAGGAGTCTCCAGAAGCTGTGGATTTACAATGCATGGTTGACCTTCCATGCACTATCTTCAAAGAAACTGTAGGTGGCACTGATTTTTAACTTTATCTTATTAGTTTAAATGAAATGTTCAACTTTGATGAAATAATATTCATTACACATTTTAGATTTCATCCTGAAATTTAAGATAATGTATTAATAATTTTTACAAAACATTTGCATGTGCACAGTTCTCTGGTGTTATTTATTGGTTATATGACATGCAAGTAAATGGATAAAATATTTGATCTTTTTTGGACTGGACTTCAAAGTTGACTCAAACCTCTTTTTAGGTGTGATTCTCAGTCCACAAACATTCACACTTGTAATTACTATTACTATTGTTATTATTACTGAAGCTAATTATAAAAATGAATACAGAAATATTACTGTTATAAATTACAAGGGTGCTGTAAAATAAATGTATATTTTATAATAATTATAATAATTTATTTTACACTACAATTTTCAATACTAATATTTATGTCTTAAATTCTTCACTTTGAAATGTTCAAACCATCAAGTTTTTTAAGATTTCAAATCCTCAGGCTTTTATTTTGGTGAAAATAAACCTCTCTCTACAAAAATGTTGAGAATTATGTTGGGAGTGTGTAAATAAAGTAAACCTAGCACATGTTGCATTCCCAAATGTAGATTAAACTTACAGAACATGCAGAGATTGAGTTCACTGCATTTAATTTGAGCCGAGACTCTGAAAACACTGGATTACAATTTGCCTGCACTTTACTCTGAAACAAGCAGCATGTAAGACCATAGTTATGTATTTAAGTCAAAGACTTTAACAGTCGTAAAAGCTATATTGTGATTATTGTGTAATCGCATTTATTTATTTTTATATTTTTTTATATTTTTTTTATATTTTAAATAATTAATTTAAAGCTTTTCATCACCTCATGAACCCCATGCAGTTCCCTCACAAAACCCCATTAGGGAACTATGATTTAGAGTAAAAATTGATTAACATAAATGTAAATGCAAGAGAAAAATATTGCAATATATTATAGTATGTTAATTTAGTAATTTCTGCTTCTTTTGCCTTACTGACCAAATCATGTGTATTAATTGCTGTTTTAGGGGATTGGCAGAGGAGACGGCTTAATTCATGAAGCCCCATGGACAGATGACTTAAAGAATTCAGAGACAATTCAGGAAAATGGTATGAAGAAACGAGTCATAATCATTTATATTTAAAGATGTTTTACTGTACAAAGCTAACCAACTATACTAAACTACATGAATTAAATACATAAAGTGCAGTTTTTCTTTCTAATATATCCAGAAATAAACCTTTTGATGCTCCAGCAATTTAACATTGTATTTACAAAAAAAAAAAAATGTGTATATATATATATATATATATATATATAACAAAAAAAATGTAAAAAAAAAAGTATATTTTTGTGTGAATAAAAAATTCCACGCTCCATTTTTTTTTCTTTTAGGTCTTCAGGGACTTGAGGAATCCTCTTCACACTCTGTAGTCGATCCAGAATCTCATCCGTTCAGCTCTGTTTTAGGTAGCGTTCCCAGTGCAGACCTTTCCACTGACACTATGAGCCAGTGGGACCTTGGCCTTATGGAAGTCAGTTCTTTGCCACCTGTTGAAAAGTCACCTCTTACAGAACCTCCTCAGTCCAGCAAAACCCCAGTGGAGGCCACTGAACTCAGCCAGGTATCAGGTAATAGTGCCATGAAGGTGCGTTTCCAGCTAAGCCAAACGCCGTTCGATTGCAAACTGTTACGGCCTTGCTCTGTGCAACTTGTGAACCTCCTGATGCTATCAAGTGCACAAAGGCCAAATGGTTCCAACAGAAAATGCTTCTCTACACCCAAAGACCTGCGAACCCATCAGCGTGTCCATACGGGACGTCGGCTGTGCTGCTTTAAAGAGTGTGGGAATGGCATCTGGCGCCTACAGGGTGTTCTCACACATGGACATGCTTATGCCTGCAAGATCTGCGGCAAGAAGTTCAAACGCAAGAAGATCCTGAAGCGTCACGAGCGATTTCATACAGGCGAAAAGCCGTATTCGTGCAGGAGGTGTAAAAAGACATTTGCCCTGAGGAAAAGCTTGCGAAGACACGAGCGCTTCCACACTGGAGAGAGACCTCACGTCTGCCCGCACTGCAGGAAAGGCTTCCGTCTCAAAAACAATCTGAAGGCACATCTGCGCTTTCACACAGGTGAAAAGCCCTTCATTTGCAATCTGTGCTCGAAGGGTTTTAGGATCCACAAGAACCTTGAGAAACACAGGCTCACTCACGCGGCGCCAGTTAGCTTTCGAACTCTTCAATAACTGACAAACATTGTGTGTGACCTAAACCAAATGCCATATTTCTACCTCACATCAGAACCACTGTATCCAGCTGGCAAATATAGCACACAATGGCAGTAAGAACATCAGGGTGATTCATTTTGCGTTCACTTTTTCTCCGTTATACCATGTTGTAAATGTTTATGGACAGTTTTCTTCTATTGTAATCTTCGCCCCTGACTGCATCTGTATTAATACTACACAAATTCTTCGTTAGGTTCTTGCCCCTAAGTGTAAAGTGTAACACATTCAGGGCATTAGAGGGCACAGTCATGCAGTCCAATGCAAGTATGACTGATTTTTGCTTGATATAAATACTAAAAACAGTTCTAGGATGCTTTTAAACTTTATTTTTTAAAGAATGACTTTATCTTCTGTCATAAAACTGTTTCAACAATCTAAACCTTTTAACATGCTTGTCTAGACCCATTCAAGTGGATTAATGTGTGGTTGAACACTGGAGATGATTGGATGCTGCAAGATTCACAGGGCTTTATATGTCCTTGTAATTGTTTTAAAGCAATTTGTACTTTACAGAGATTTTTAAAACTTCACTTTCTTAGCACGTTTTGTTCACTTTAAGCTGATTTAAAAAAAAAAAAAAAAAAAAAAAAGCTAAAAAAAAAATATGCTGTTAGTAACACTACTGTGCACCATTTTTCCTTTATAATGTCTTTTACATGTACTTTCTTACATTTAATGTGATCTCTTTCTTTGGACCAAGCAAACATTTTTCTTTAAATCTTGAATTGCTGGAGAGATTTTTTTTTTAACCAACTATGCTTTGTCAACCACTTCTTTTTAGTTTGATATATTAAAAAAACAAACAAATATGTAGTAACTTAGATTTGTGAGTTTATAGCCAACAAAAGAAATGGTTTCACTATGCTTTGTTTTTCCATTCCTCATAGCCACTGACAAAGATATATAGTTTCTTCTTGAATAAACAATAACCTCATGTCTTTGTTTACTGGGCTGATTGTTTTTAAATGTTTGAAAGGAACAACCATATACAGTAGTCAACATTAGAAGTGGATCAGAACCTTTCATCAAAGTTGTCCTAAAACAAAAACAATACCTGTTCTTGTCTTAGGACAACTTTGAACTTTTTTGATGTACTTCAGATAATTTCCTGCTATTGAGTAATACAACTTGACTCAGTAGTGAGACCAGTATGGACAGTGATCTCCATTGAGAAAGTTTACTGAAGAAAAATTGTCCCACAATTGTAATGACAACCGGTTGAGCAATTCAAAATTCAATTCCGAACTACAGAATCTGATATTCCAAATGAAGAATATTGATGAAATGCTAATAATTAAATATATTTTATATATATAAAATAACATAAAATTGATTTAAAACAAAAAAAAAATGTTACATTTTGTTTAATCATATGACCATTAACTGACATCAGAGAATTGGGTATGTGATATGACATGGATATGTGAATGTTAAATTAAGATATACACTTGTTAGTTCAAAGGGAACAAAGTTTATGAATCATATTTAACACAAGAAACTGTTTTGTGACTCAAAAGAGAGCACTTTCATGTTTATATTTTTTCAGATTAAAAAAAAAAAAGTAATTCTACTACATTGGCTCCTATATTTTATCAGAATACGTGTTTTGAATAGTCATCAGTAGACAAAGGCACTTTTATAGTGCACTGAAAAACTTCGTCAAAGTGGTCTGTTAGCAAAGACTTAAGAAACGCAGTCCATTTTGGCTGCCTTTTATTAATAGTTGAATAATTTCTGTTACACAATCTAAAAAAAAAGTCAGCAAAACCCCATAACTAAGGCAAAAAGACTTGATATGAGAGCACCTCTGAACACTGATCTAAGATACTGTCAGTACATGAGAAAATTGCATTAAAATATAATAGAATTATAGAACGATTGCATTACTTGTTGAGCTTCACTAACACAAATTTTTCATCATAATCAAAACTACTGCATTTGAAAATAACAAAGGTTCACATTTTGTCCCACTTTAACAAATCACTAGAAAAACACAAACAAATCACTGGACCAAAACTGAGTGGAAAGAATATGGTCCAAATAAAGTACTATAATCACGTAGGTCCTTTTCTGACAGTTTCAATGTGGAAAACAAACAAAGACGGGGTTTGCAGTATATTCATTAATACCTCCTCCAACAGTTGTAACAAAGACATTTTGAACTTACAATAGAGTGATTTTTCCACTGCTTTTTTTTCATGCCTTAGCTATTTACAGCAAAAACACTAAACCTTCACTGGTAAATCCAGTAAAATTCTGTTGTTCACACTTGTAAGACACATCCAGGCATATGTTAAGACCCAGAAACAGGAGGATCTTCATTTATTTGACAGTGGCTGAGTTCTGGCTCTTGATTGAACACCAGGCCATGAATATATCTCTGTTAAGAGTAAATAGTGACATTAGCATGGGAATCTAACCACACAAAAACCACATTACAAATAAAAAAAATTAAACATGCACATGCACACAAAAAACAAACCTGCAGTGTGTGGCAACACATTCATTGCTGCAATACTCTTTATCCCAGTCTCGACTTTCCACAGCAGGGTTTGTGCATCCAGCACGGACACAGAGATTTGTAGGAGGAGCTGAAGAGGCCGCCTCAGGAGCAACACTTACCTCCATCTCCATCTGAAAAAGGAAGAATAAAACATCTCTGAAGAACTCTTTGCTGTGTGCATAACTTGTGTTTGATCTTTTAATCTTTTTCTGTATGTCTGTTACTAATAAGTTCAATTATAGTAGCTGTGTTAATGGTAAAAGGATAGTCACCCAGAAATAAAAACTCTGGCATCATTTAGTCAATGTTGGTAACCAAACAGTTTCAGTTGCCATTGACTTCCACTAAATTTTTGGTTCACACAATGTAAGTTTGTGGGAACTGAAACTGTTTGGTGACCATTGTTCTTTAAATTATCTTCTATTATGTTCCAAATAAGAAAAAAGTCATACAGTGGTGTGATACAGGGGTCATACAGGGGTAACCTCCTGACTAAGTACCACAGTGTGCAGCATTGTTGAAAAAACTAATCAACTAGTAAAGTCTGTTTCCTGAAACTGTAGTAAAATGGAGGTTTAAACCATGTTGGTTCAACAATATAGGACTGTCATTAACGACATCATGCACAGGTAGTGGAACCACATAAGTTTGTGATGCAGTATGCAAATGTTCATTTGAACTATGGTTTCAGGAAACACGGAAACCATAGCTGGCTAACGACACTTTTGGAAAAATCTTTGAAACCACATACAGTCAAACTAAAAATTATTCAGACACCAGATATAATTTTTGATATTTATTTACTAGTGGATGCAGGACACTACAGTTCATTTATGTAAGTGAGGATAGCAAAATAAAGTAAACTGTGACACATTATACTCAAAAATTCTTCATACAGTGGACTTCGAGTAAAACAAACAAATTTGGGACCAAAATTTGATTTGACACTTTGACCTGACCATGTTTTGTTACATACCTTTCTATCAAAGTTATCTGACATTATCAAGATGAATTTGTTCTGACACAGTTTAACTCGTCATATTTTATTACCATTTTCTAAACTATAGTGAATAAACTGTGATAATGTGAGAAATGTTGAAGGTGTCTGAATAAATTTTGGTTTGACTGTATGATGACAGAATTTTCATTTTTAGGTGGACAATCCTTTTAATTATGGGGAAAACGAACCTCTTCGGGTTCCTCTGTCACAGCCTCATCTGTTCCAGTGACCAACTCCTCTCTGGGCTCTTCAACTTGCACCTCAACAGGAGCAGGATGTGCTGAAGCTGAGATGGTGGATGAGGCAATAACAGGATTGGCACTTGTAGCTGTAGTAACAATAATCGGTGTGGACAGGTCAGAGTGTAAAGAAGCGGGCACAATCTTTATCTGAAGAGGTGGAGGTGGTGTAGCTGTAACAGCCACAGAACTTCCTGCCCCTCCACGGGGCTTTGCCTGAAGCGGAGGCGGGGCTTGGGTTTGCACCATCTGCTGCAGACGTGGTGGCGGTGGGGTGCCCTGCATCTGCTGCAGCGGTGGAGGCTGTCGTCCAGCAGCAGCTGTCTGCACTGCTCGCAATCCGGCTGGAATCACCGTCACCATGGACGTGGGGATCTGGTGGATCTGAGAACCTCCCTGCAGCATCTGTTTGGAGATGATGATTTTTGTGACAGTGGGGGTTGGGCTGGGGGAAGGGGTAGGGGGCTGGCCGATGGCCATGGGTAGAGAGCCCGTGCGGGAACGGGTGGTGACTTGAGGCCCGTCGAGGATGATATTTGAGGTGCAGATGTTGGTGATGGTGTTCTGCTCAGGGATGGGCGTCAGCCGTGGACGGGCAGGGGCAGCAGGAGCAGCAGTGACAGGTGCGGGACAGGGGACAGAGGGAGGAGTGGAAGGAGCGCTATCCTCCACCTCAGCAGATGACTGATGAGAAACAAAGAATTGAAAGTAAGAAATAAGACTGGAAATCAAAAACTCACAGAGGAAGAACCAGAAACAAGTCACTCACTTTTGAGAGTTGATTTGCTCTGTAGGCTGCTAAGGCTTTTAGATACTCTTTCCTGGCTGCCTCCGTTTTCCGTTTGTAAACCTGAAATATTCATAAAAACTCAATTACACAAAATGCATTTAATTATGGGAATGACAGTTAATTATGACAATCATACATTTCCAGATACAATTCCTTTTTCAAAACTTAAAAACTAAAGAAAAAGATGATGCCAACTTCTGAAATAAGGTTAATCCAACAAAAACCAAAAAAAGGAAAATAATTCTTGCACACGGTGCGTTTACACAGAATTTATAATAACTTTGCAGTCTTATTAGACATAACTGAATTTATATAGTATAAATTAGCGAATTATGTGAGTTTTGGGTTGGGACAATCAGTTTGTCTGACTGTGGATGGATCTAAGATTTATTTGAAATAGACAACTTTTTTAACATTATAAATGTAGCTACTGTGACTTTTATTTGACGTAATACATACTTGATTTCAAAAATAGTAATTTCAGTAAATATTATTTTTGTACACACACAAAAAATTACTGGCCCCACTTCAGCGGCGGTGTATGTTTTAAATGGACTGCATTTTTCACCATTGAAAAACTCTACCTGTTTTTGCTCTTCTCCAAGGCTGTCCCACATGGACGCCACTATCTTTGACACCTCTCCAAATGTGGCATTAGGGTTCTGGCCTTTAATGGCTGCCTGTGTGTCTCTGAAGAACAAAGCATAGGCTGACACTGGCTTCTGTGGTTCATTGGGATCTTTTTTCTTTTTTCCTTTTTTGCCTCCGAGTGTTGCTCCCGTGTCCACTGTGGTCAGAGGCACCATGGCTGGCTTACCGCCCACCCTCCTCACCACAGCTGGGGGAGCAGAGGAGAGTTGGGCAGAACCTGTCAAGTTGGGGATGTGGGAAATGATCGCCGGAGAGGCTGAGGATGGGTCCACCAGCATAGTTTTCTGAAACACAAATGGGGGGAGGTTACAAGATGGATCAAAGAAAGAAAATGTGCCACCAATCAAACCCATAACTGAAAGCCTCACTTGTCTGTAGTCCTCCATGTCTTCATCCTGCAATGAGCCAGCAGGGGATGGTGTGGTTGACAGCGGTTGGTCAGGAGACTTTGACACACTGGCTCCACCACCAAGGCTGAGCCCTAACTGAGCACTTAGATCTGAATGGTCTATGGTGGTAAGCTGGCTGTGTCCTAAGAGACTGTGGTTCATGTCATTTATTGGAACGTCAATAGTCATGGAAGAGGAACTGTTGAAATGGGAGCCAACAGAATGCCCAAGATCCTTAAAAAAAAAAAAAAAAAAAAAAAAAAAAGGACAGGA
>JAFVLL020034026.1:0-30772 GCA_021397915.2 Tor tambroides
AAAATAGCACAGTTGAGTACACTTAGATGATCTTAAGTTTATCTTAAGAAGTACTAAAGAATCATTTTTAGTATATTAAGTACAAAATTAGTGCGCAGAAATAGAGCACTTTAAGTACATTATGGAAGTGCACTTGTTTTTCACCTGGGACGTCAGTTTGACGGCTTGGGGAGAATCCTCTTGTTAAGTCGTGATGTAAGGAATGCTGTTTCTGGGTCAATGCCTCTACTCATTTAATTTGAGAATGCTATCTCAACAGCCATTTATGAGCGCTATTTAATGCTACGTATTTAAGATAAGCATATAAAAATTTTGCTGGGCACACTACAGTCTCTGTGCTCACAGTGTCCCAGACACTAATATTTTAGCTGAATCACTGTCTGGCCATCTGGGATTTCAGTATGGAGATAAAGGTTAGGGTTATAATTTTTCGGTACTACATGACATCGTGGGTGTATATTAGCACAGTTTGGTGTTTTCTTGGGGCGTCTGGCAGAGCGTTAGGACCCAGAAGCGGTGAAGCGTGATGTCAGACGTAACAAGCAGATATTCTTAACCACTCCTATCCAACCGTGAATCTGCTATGAGCAAGAGGCGCCACAATAAAACCCCACACTTTATTCAATATTCGGTTTCACGTGAAAATGCATCGCAACACTGAAGTCAGTTGCAACTTCCCGTTCATAGGGACCTTAATATTGATATTTTTCAAGGTATTGAAGTTAGAAATAACTGTATCATGAAAAGTGGGTTTTGTTCAAAGCAGCTATTATGCGAATAGATCTTTGATATGAATGAATACAAAAATCATTAAATATCGCCAGCCAAAAAGTAACTAGTGCTCTGAGTAGTTTTTGAGAAGAGTAATTTGTCCTTTTACTTTAGTACCGTTTTGACACCAGTACTTTTACTTGTAATTGAGTATTATTTCAGCAATGTAACAGTACTTGTACTTAAGTACAACTTTTCAGTGCTCTTTCCACCACTGGAAATTACACACTTCACTTTTAAATGTATTTATTAAAGACGTAGTTAAACCAAAAATGAAAATTTCTTCATTTATTCACCATCATTTTCTTTCACCTGTATGAGTTTTGCAAAGCACAAAGACATACAGTATATTATGAAGAACATTGGGAACCAAACAACACTGGGGCCCATTGAAATTAAATTAAGTTATCTTCTTTTATGTTCTACAGAAGAAAATCATGCAGCTTTAATAATGACGAGGGTAGATTATTATTTTTTTTATTTTTTTTATTTTTGGGTGAACTGTCCTGTTAATCTACTGTAAAAGAAGTTAAGTTTAGTAGTTGTACACGAGACAAAGCTGTTTTCTTTGAAAGTGCAAGACTTTATTTTTGTATTCTCTATTTTTATGTTTTCATTTTAATTTTAGTTAGTTTTAGATTTTTTTTATTGTATTTTAGTAGTTTTAGTTTTCTTTAATGCATATATATATATATATATATATATATATATATATATAATATATTCATATTCATTGGCAGCTAGCTAAGATTAAAAAAAAAAGTTTTTTGTATATTTTTGTATATTTTGTTACATTCCAGTTAGTTTATTTTACTTCAAGGAACATTTTTTATTATTTTATTTTAAGTTTTAAATATAATTGCCCTGCTGCAAACCAGTGTTTTTATCATTATGATAATGAATTAAAATAATAAGATCACAAATACTAATTCACAAAATCAAGCAGCATAATGTACTATTTTTGTGCAGGTAAAATAACTAGTAGCGATTGACTCCGGGTGCCTCGCGCATTCAAGTTACAAATGCCTGCACGTGCTGGAAAAAGCAGTATAATTTCATTAAATAAGCAGCAGAAAACAGGACGCATGCAAACACAGACGTCTCCAGCCTTCACTGTGAATCTGTGCACCGGCCTTTATGCGTCATTGCATCTTCCCATAATGTCCAAATAGTCCACAAAGCACAGAAGAGCCTCACCAAATGAGAAATCAATAATGTCAATAGGAACGCATTAAGATAGGCAGCTGCTCTTGAGTGTCCAACCCTAAACGTGGTCATTCCTCCATTTCTTTTCCCGAAATGTTTTTTTAAAAATATGTCTGCACCATTAGTGCTATTTTTAGGGAGTGACTCTTGATGATTCTGTGTCAGGATCTCATCAAACATCTCAGCGTCTCTTAACAGCTGCGGCGGGTGTTTGTGCTGCAGACGTGGACGTTGAGTTTTTGTTTTGTTCTGCCTCATTTATTCCAGACCAATGACAAAGATTCCCCATATCTGTACAAGCACAAACACACTGTTGTTTTTGCTTCTGGAAAGATCAATATGGCTGTTTTTCAGATGCTAGTGTGCTGACCAAGGGTTACTTTACCCAGAAAATAAAGGTTTTGTCATCATTTACTCATCGTTTAATGTCAAAACTGACATTTTCTAGCTCTGCAAAAGTAGTCAATATGATTTGTGTGCAATATTCCAAGTCTTCTGAAGTCATGTGATGTCTTTTTGTGAGGAACGAGGTTTAAATTTAGGTTGTTTTCTGCTGAAAAGTCTCCTGCAGCTCTTAAATGTCATTCATGCCTCATCTCTCTACAGTGTAACTTTGGAAGACTTGGAATATAACACGGGTCGACTGCGTTTATGATACTTTTATGGTGCTATTTTGTTGTTTTTGGAGCTCGACACCCTCTGGATGGATAACATCCATAAAATAGGAATGGATCATGATGGTCCACTAGTCATCCAGTGGCTGAGTCATCGCCTAGTAAGTGGACTTGTTTTTGTACAGTAATATACACTACCATTCAGCAAGGTGTTTTTCAAAGAAGTCACGTACATCAAAAAATATTAAATATTATTACAATTCAAAATAACTATTTTCTGTGTGAATGTATAGTAAAATGTAATTTATTCCTGTGATCAAAGCTGAATTTCCAGCATCATTACTTCAGTCTTCAGTGTCACATGATCAATTATTTTTGAAAAAAGTCTCTTCTACTCACCAAAGCTGCATTTATTTGATCAAAAATACATTAAAAATGATTAAATATTATTACAATTCAAAAGAAAATGTAATTTATTCCTGTGATGCAGTTGTGAATTTTCAGCATCATTACTCCCGTCTGTAGTGTCGCATGATCCTTCAGAAATCATTTTTGGTAAGTCTCTTCTGCTCACCAAAGCTGCATTTATTTGATCAAAAATACATTAAAAAAAAAAGATTAAATATTATTACAATTCAAATGAACTGTTTTCTTTGTGAATATATTGTAAAATGTAATTTATTCCTGTGATGCCATGCTGAATTTTCAGCATCATTACTGATTGTTTAGAAACGATTCTAATATGCTGATTTGCTGCTCAAGAAACATTTCTTGTCATTATGATGGTTCAAAACAGTTGCCATGCTTAATTTTTGTGAAAAAAAAAAAAAACGGTGATACTTTTCATTTTTCAGGATTCTTTGATGAACAGAAAGTTCAAAAGAAGCATTTATTTGAAATAGAAATCTTTTTTAACATTATAAATGCTTTACTGTCACTTTTGATCAATTTAATGCATACTTGCTGATTAAAAGATCAATTTCTGTCTAGTTTTTGGCATTTCAGTGTTGTAATTTTCATGCTCACAATATGTTTTGCTGCAGCTGTGAGACATTTGAGACATGCTGTTTTTTTTTTTTTAGCATCCTGCCACATGCTTCATCACCTTTAATTTTTTAGATCGTTCAGAAATAGCGTTATCTATAACTCTCAGTCTTTGATACTCATGCACAATGGCAGTTTTGCAGCACATGAAGATTAGCGGACGCTGTGATACAGTCCTCGCCTCGACTCTCTGAGGATCTCTCTCTGAGGAGCATTTTTCAGAACGTTTGTTCATTAAATCTAATTTGTTAGGCAAGCGGTTGAGGTAGAATTCCATACTGTTACCTCCCAAACTAACGAAATGATTCAATACTGCAGTGTAAAGACACAGCCGAGCACGGGAGGTGCGCTTACTATTCTGAGAACGTTAGATATAATGAGCCAAAGCGATCAATGGCCCTAAGGTTATGTACTGAGCAATTATCATTTGCCAAGCTAAACTGCATTCGTGTCAAAAACATTTTTGGTCTGCAGAAAGCCTGTTGTATTTCCACACGTGACTGGAGTCACAAGAGATATCGCCTGGCATTACCACAAAAACATGAAAGGTGTTCTCTGAGGGTTTGATTTAAGTTCTATTTCACCAGCATGACAATAGCAGCGGGTTGGTTGCTTGTGAAGAAAGGCTATTGCTGGATGAGCCGCTCTTGCGTTGGAGAGCTGACACAGTTTCCCAGTCCTCGGATGCCTCACGTGAACTAGCCTGAGAAAGCTTTGAAATGTGTTATTTTGCGAGATGAGGCCTGATAGCGTTGGTCGAATGCACAGATGTTTACTGTACGTGTGCTTGTCATTCTTCGAAAACCTTCCTTTACTGGCTTGCAAATCTTATCTCTCTTAACTCCTGTAATGTACTTTAGACTACGACATATGCAACCTCTGACATCTCAGTTTCACAAGATATGTAACTAAGTAAATATGTCCTGAAATAAAATAGTTTTTTGTAGTTAGGATCTCTGTTAGGGTTTGCAGTTTCTTTGCTATTAAAAGATTTGCTGATACTTTTATTATAGCCGCAATGTTTCTGGTTGCCATGACAAACTTCACATGCTTGCTGCTTTTCCCAGTGAATTTAGAAATGGCCAAAAAGGATGAGCTGAAAGAAGCCAGTCCATTTCTTCATGCAACATGTGAAAATGCATACATTAAACAAGTGTAAATAATATAAAAGTAATAACAACACAAAGTAATTAAGTAATAATAATATAAATGATATTATTACTTACTGATTGTTATATATATTCATTATTTATATACATATATTTTAAATATTATACATTTTTAAAATTGTTCTTGAAAAACTAAAAATTGTGGAATATAATTACAATTTAAAACAACTGTTTTCTATGTGAATATATTTTAAAATGTAGTTTATTTCTGTGATCAAAGCTGGGTTTTTAGTATACTCCAGTCTTCAGTGTCACGTGATCCTTCAGAAATCATTCTAATATGCTCAAGAAACATTTTTGATTATTCTCAGTGTTGAAAACAGTTGTGCTGCCCAATATTTTTGTGGAAAGCGCGATACATTTTATTTTTCAGGATTCGCAGATGAATAGAAAGTTCAAAAGAACAGCATTTGTTTGAAACAGAAATGTCTGATTTCCATCGTTCACAGCTACAGATGCTGATGCTTTTTCAATAGGAAAAAGAATAAAACCTGCAAAGTTGGAGCAGCATGAAGCGTTTTAGCTAATTGAACGCTGTCTGTGCACACCCGCTAATGCTCTTGTCTTGGGTAATTCACTCGAACTCTGTTTAAATGCATGAAACCATAAGTCAGAAATGTTCGAGCCCAAGCAAAATAAATGACGCAATTATGCAGATGTGATTATGGATATGTGGTTTTTACGCCTCTATCCCAGAAGGCAAGCCATGCACGCTGATGCTAATAGCGCTAGAACAGCAGCCAGCTTTTGCCCCAATAGGCTAATTGTCTTCTGGTGACACCCCATGAGTGGTGCAAATAATGAGAAGCCGGTCTTCTGACTAGAAAGGCTCATTCTGGCTCAAAGCTTCAGCGATTTAATTCATCAATCTCAGTTTGTCGGCTGGACCTTTGAATGGGATAGATATCAGTTCTTGCCTCCAGGTCTGTCAGTGCGGTCGTTAAACCTATATCAGACCGTCCGGTTTGTCAATAAACCTTGGGTTTGCACGGCAGCAAACACGCGACACACTGCTTTCCATGAAAATACCAGCGTTTTCCGCTCCGTGTCAGACTGAATAGACTCGGCCTTTCATATTGTCAGAGAAATTTGCAAATGAATTTGTGAGTCGGGCTGGCAGAGTTTGCTTTTACAGCTCAAGGTCTTATGCGTCACACAGCTGTTATAGTGGCTTCAGGAGTGTGTCGAATATTGTGTTACACAGAAAACATCAGTAAGCCCACAATCTGGCACGTATTGACAGTGAATCGCGCGGCGTGTTTTCAACATCCTGTCTCCAGGCAATTTATATCTGCTCCGTGGTTCACTTAGACTTCAAGTTGATCAGATGCTGTTTGGCTGGCAATATTTAACACCCAACTTCTCAAAGTAGTGCAAAGTTTGTGCAGGCAGTGATTATTTTGGTTTCCCACATATAGATTTAAAGGAATCGTTCAGTCAAAGATGAGAATGTTTTCATATACTCGCTCTCAAGTCTTCACATATCTATTTTCTTCAGTGTATTCCATAAATCAACCAGTATGCATTTGATTCGCAGGGAGTGCAGGTATAGATGAAATGTGTATTTGAATATTTAGCCTGTTTAGGATATTTGGCATAATATCAACAATTCTGTGTTTCATGCAGTTCATACATTGATCCTGTCAACCTCCAAAAAAGACTAAACAATATATGCTACAATAGAAGTACGCCATAATTTCCATATAAAAGCTTTGTGAGAGGAACAGGCCAAAATACTGCATAAATCTTGTATTTTTTTCACCTTTTTTCAATCTTTTGCACTTTACAATGCATGTATTGTCTTTTTCAGTTTAGCATAATATGCCACAGTATGATGCATGCATTTTTCAAATCTTTTTCCACTTTTTTCACATTTAAATATGGTACATTACAATGCATGCATTTTTTCCCCTTTTTTCCACTTACAGTGAGGAACCTCACAAGCAATTTGTCATAATAGTGAACAATATTTATAGTAAACTTATTTGGCATTTTTTGGATGATTATATATCTGTGTATTTATTTATTTATTAAATCTTGTTCAATCTTTTGCACATTACAATGCATGCCTTGTCTTGTTCAGTTCCGCACAGTATGCCACTTTAGAATGCATGCATTTTTCAAACCTTATTCCACCTTTTGCACATCCAAATATGGTACATCACAATGCATGCATTTTTTTTTCTCCTTTTCTCATTTTCGGTGAGGAACTTCAAAAGTAATTTATCATAATAGTTATTAATAATTGTAGTACAAAATGAATCGGTGAACCTGTTTGGCTTTTTTAGAGTGATTGTGTATTTATTTATTTATTTATTTATTAAATCGTGTTCAATCTTTTGCACATTGCTATACATGCTTCTTCTTTTGTTTTCAATTTAGCATAATATACCACAGTACACTGCATGCATTTTTCAAATCTTGTTCCACCTTTTGCACTTTCAAATATGGCACATCATAATGCATGCATCTTGTCATTTAGAAAATGCTTTTATCCAAAGCTACTTACAAATGACGAACAACAGAAGCAAATTATCATAAGAATGAACAATATTTATAGAATGCGATGACTCGCTGAACTTATTTGTTACTTTTAGAGTTTTATTTATTTATCAAATCTTTTTCAACCTTTTGCACTAAAGTATGGCACATTGCAAAGCATGCTTTTTTTCAATTTGGCACTAATATGGCACGTTACAATGCATGCATTTTTGTCCAAAGTGACTTACGAATGAGAAACATCACAAGCAATTTATCATAAACGTGAATAATATACACAATGAAGCAAACTTATTTAGTACATTTTTCACTGCGTTTTGCAGCAAAGATTTAAATATTTTGGTTGCAGTGATAACACTTTTCCTCACACAGAGGTATCATAAGTTTTCAAAAAGATGCATGAATCATATGCACTACTTATGGTGCTTTATTGTGTTTTTAATCCTTATTGGAGCTTGACAGATGTCGTTGCATGGAAAGATTCCTCAAGGATGTCTAGATTTACAGCATATGGGAGACATGAGGATGAGTAAATCATCTATTTCCGGATGAACTATTCCTTTAATATGCAAAGCAGGAAAAGTAAGGCTAGATATCTGATATAAAATATTACTTTGCACATGAGCTGAAGCATCTTTATTGCATGTGTTTATGAGCAGCACATCTACATGCACTAGTGTTTTAAGAAAAATCTTCAAATCAGGCTTCCTCATTTAAATTTCCCTTCTTCCCCTTGTTCCGTGAGCTCCAATCTTCAAACCAATTTCCTTATGTAAATTGGATCTGATCTAATATATATAAAAAGAGAGCAGGAGAGTACAGTACCCTCATTTACCATTATTCTCGGGAATATTCTCTCGCCGTCTTCTGAAAGGCATTCGGGGAATTTGTTTTCTTTTTTAACGCGTTTCTTTCTTTTGGTAAATAATGCTATTTCATCCCGCCGACCGTAAGAAAGCGTTTCATGATAATCACGCCACGTTTGAAGTCGGAAAGTTTGGATTCTCTTGATCTTTGGCGTCGCTTTGGTATTCCGTGTTAATAAAGCGCGTGCGAAATGTGAGAGCGATGTGTTTTCTCCGCTTGGGTTTTACGCTAAAGCCCTCTGTGTTTCTGTCATGTTTTTCTGTTGCTTTCGCCTGAAGTGACATTGTGAAAGGACAAGTATTGCTAAGTAAGAGCGCTGAATAAAAGCTGATTGATAGGCTTTAGTTTTCAAAGCTGACTTTTGAAGTGCCGTTCACTGGAGAATGAGTTTCTGGGGGGTTTGAAATAAAAGTGTAGAGGTCTTTGTTGAAGGACTTCTGTGGAAGTCTCAGAAACATATCTATTTTTTTTTCTTCATAATATATTTTCTATTAAAGCTCTCAAAGTCTGTGGAGCCTACTGTACAGTGCATTAAAAAGTCTTAATCTAACCAGCTGCGTTCAATTAAATGTCTGTATAATACTGTCTTTTGTATCCATTTTTGCAACTGTTAAGGGAAAGTGTTCTTGAACTAAAACATATATCAATTAACCTTAAAGAGCCTGAAGAAGAAACCCTCTTAGCGATTACTAAACCATTAGGAACCAGAGTTCAATTGCCTGAGTAAATAGGTTGTTTTAGAGGCTCTCGTTGAACAATTTAGCCTGCAATCTAAAACTGATTAGTTTTATTAGTAGCTTTTCATCAGAAGATGGTTTTAATATTGTCCAGTGTTGTTTTTTTGTGGTTTTGTGAGCGTTTCATCATCATTGGCCCTATCAGACAAAACTAAAATACACTCAAACCTTATTGAAAATATTGCCTGAATGCCCCTGAACTGTAAACTAAATAGCTTACTGCTATTAGAAAACAATATTGTGATTTAAAAAAATGCCAATAAATAGTTCAGTAAATACATTTTTAAATTATTCATAAAATTTTGGTTCTGACTCCAAATTCCAGGTGATTGAACTGACTATACAGTGTGACTAATGATCTTAATAACTTTGGCAGATTATTATTTTATTTTATTTTATTTTTCAAATCATTTAACTTTGTTTAAGAGTGGTGTCTTTATTTAATAATGGTAATACTAATTTGTTTTATTTGATTTTATTTTATTTTTATATTTAACAATCTAATTGTTACATTTTAAATATACACACATTAGAATATTTTATTATTATTATTATTTATAATATAATAATTTTATAGTAATTTAATTATTTATTTATTCTTTAAGATTTTTAACTATATTGAACTTTGGTGTCTATTTATTTATTTTGTAAAAAGTGTGTGCGTGTGTGTGCACGTGTGACCATATATATATATATATATATATATATATATATATATATATAGTCTATCTGTCTGTAAGGTCATTTTGAATGTTGAAGTCAAAGACAATTCTTCTGTAAGGTCATTTTGAATGTTGAAGTCAAAGACAATTCTAGCTGAATCTGCAAAGCTGAAAACACCAAGGCGATTTCTCATGACCAGAAAACAAGAAAAAAGAGCGTTCAGGAGCCAGTTGCCATGAGCGACCCTCGGCCAGCCTGCAGAGGACAGACACAGTGAATGTGAAATGCAGGGAGATGGACGGCTGGAAGAAGAGGCTTTGAGACATAGAGGAGGGCAATGTGTGTGTGTGTGCGCGAGTAAAGCTGAGGAAGGCCTCGGCCGGAGGGCTGGATGGTGAGAGTGTTTATCCCTCGCTGCAGCCGCTTTCTGAAGCAGCACCTCAGGAAGAGACATTAAAGCGCCCAACTCCACGCTCATCTCCTAATATACACATACACATACACACACACACACACACACACACACACACACCCACACACACCGCGGGGTCGCTGCACGGATGCTATCGTCTAGCAGCAGACAATCCTGCCCTCCGGTTCTTCAGTTACAGCTCTGATTAAGAGATTAAATCACTTCTAAATCACAACGCTGTTGTGCCCAGAGCACATCTTTCTCAACCTCTCTAACGTTGGCCAGGAGTTTGCCCTCTTTTCCTGAGCCGCCCTGATTTCTGCAGCTTTGCATAGAAAATCTGTTTACATGCCGCCGCTGCACCACTTTTCTTTAATTTCGTCTGTGAATCAAGAAAGTTCAGACGAAAAATTCTGCTGTTCCAATTCCAGATGCTGTCCGTGTGTCCTTTCTAACGAATATAAACCCTCTTTTACATGCAGTGAAGCTCCAAAAAAACAATAAGACATCTCAAGATGATCAAAGATACAAAGAGCTGAACATCGCCGCTCTCAAATCTTCATCACAATCATGGTATGACTCATTTAAAGAGACCTCTTGAGTAACTTTTTATCTTTCAGAGCATCATTGTAGAAATCGGTGTATTTAATGTTAAGTAAAATTATTAAAGTAAGTTAACTGAAATAAAGCTGACATGAAATATAAATTTTAAACTTTCCAAAAAAAAAAAAAAATGTTGCCTTTGCAACTAACTGAAAATAAGTTTAAGCTGAAGTACTAAAAAGGCTAAAACTAATAAAAATGACTAAATTAAAACTGAAAATGTATAAATAAATGCTACTTCAAAATTTGAATAAATAATATAATAGTATATAGCATTACTTAACAGTAAAGCTGAAAAATAAATATTACATAAAAAAATAAAAACTTAATATAAATAATAATAATAAAAAAATAATGAAAATGTCAAATTAAATGTTCCCTCAGGATATAATTGAAATAAAATGGGTTTAATTTGAAGTACTAAAATTACTCAAACAAAAAGTGAAATGAAAATATGTCAAAGCTAAACAGAAGTATTTAAAAAAATTGTAATAAAAATGACTAAAGCACATAAAAATAAAATAAAAATAAAATATAATAAAATATAATTAACTAAAATATTAATATATTAGATTAAAATAATTAAATAAGAAAATATAAATGAAAATCAGAAATGTTGAATTGGTATATAACAGAAATAAAATAAGTTTAACTTACAGTACTAAAATTACTAGAAACAAGTTAAAGCTTAGTACAAAAATTAAAAAAGTAATAAAAAAATGACAGACATAAAATTTAAAACTGAAAATATAAAAATAGAAGCATATGCATATTTATATATATATATATATATATATATATATATATATATATATTCAACAGACTATCATATATGTATTATAGTATATAATACAAAAAATAACACTGTCTGAAATGTACTGAATCAGTTATATGATGGACTTATTCTGTGTTGCTTTTTAGGGGGTTTGGAGTTTGACAGCTTTAACATGATCAATATGAACAGTAGTATTTGCTGTGTGAAGAAACAGCATATGGGTTTGAAACAACATGAAAGGGAGTGATTTTTGTAGTATTATGTTTTTTTTTAAATTTGGGTGGTTATTTTTAAATGGAGGTGTTAGAAGTAAACGATTAGTCTTCGTGAATGTTGTACTTTTGCCTCTGAAGCAGGTGCTTTTATCTAAAGAAACTCAAGGCTGCCTGCAAGCAACCAGCAAAACACTTTCTTTCCAACACATGCGTTTGCCGAGGGTTTTTATCTCCTCGTTAAATCCACCGTATAAAGTTGTTCGCTGATCACAACTCGAGCTATAACGTGTAAAAATGCATTAAATGTGTTTCAAGCCCAGCGCCTTCATGTGTTTACAGCGGAAAATTGTATAAACCCACTCAGATTTTCTTTTTTATATGGTGTTTATTTGAGTAGGTAATAGTGCAAACCTGATCTCACAAAGCTCTCTGGCTCTCTAACGCTGTGTGTTTTGGGAAGATCTCTGTTGGATCGTGTCTATAGTCTGGTACTGATGTCTCTGAAATGGAACGGGATGCTGAGTCAGCGAAACCACAGCAGCAATACTCACTGCCACTTACCTTTAGTAAAGCTGATCACTGTCACAGCACACACACTTTTCATGCATGTCTGTGTGTGCGATCTGGATGCATTGCTGCATTTGGATAAGAAAACACTCATTTTACTAATGTAAATATGAGTCAAATGAGAAATAATATTCAGCGGAACTTGATTATATTCACTGGAAATTGTTACTACTACTACTAATATAGTTCTTATTTTTTATTTTATGCACATGTATGCGATTAATAATTTCTACTGTATATAACAATATAGATTATATTAACAAATTTAAGTTATTATTATTATTAGTAGTAGTAGTGTTTTTTTTTTTAAATTTATCTATTTAACAGTGGTTTCTTTATGTAATTTATGTAGTAATAATAATAATAATAATAATAATAATAATAATAATAATAATACAGTTACAGTTATACAGTTTTGTTTTATGCACGTGTATGCAATTAATGATTTCTTTATGTGACCCTGGACCACAAAAGCAGTCTTAAGTCGCTGGGGTTTATTTGTAGCAATAGTCAAAAATACATTGTATGGGTCAAAATTATCCATTTTTCTTTTATGCCAAAAATCATTAGTATATTAAGTAAAGATCATGTTCCATGAAGATATTTTGTACATTTCCTACCGTAAATATATTAAAACTTAATTTTTGATTAGTAATATGCATTGCTAAGAACTTCATTTGGACAATTTTAAAGGTGATTTTCTTAGTATTTTGTTTTTTTTGCACCCTCAGATTCCAGATACTCAAATAGTTGTATCTCAGCCAAATATTGTCTGATCCTAACAAACCATACATCAATGGAAAGCTTATTTATTCAGCTTTCACATGATGCATAAATCTCAATTTTGAAAAATTAACCCTTATGACTGGTTTTGTGGTCCAGGGTCACATATAACAACAATTTTAAATGATTCATTCTTATTATTTTGAATATTTTTTTCATTTTATCTTATAATCTTAATATTTTTAACAGTGGAGTCTATGTAACATCAACAACAACAACAACAACAACAACAACAATAATAATAATAATAATAGTAATAATAATGATAATAATGATATTATTATTATTATTCAATATTTTTTAACTATATTGAACATTAGAGTATATTTTTTGTTCATAATAGTTGTATTTATTTATTTTACAAAGCTTTTACACTTATACACTTTTCATGCATGTCTGTGTGATTGCTGCATTTGGGAAAAGGGGGCTTTCTGCCTCAGAATGGAGTAAGACCTAAATGTTATCTGATATCTGGCCTTTGTTTAAGGTGATGTCAGTGGAAAAGGAAAGTTGTTTCAGAGGTAGAGCAAGTTATTTATATTCTGATGAAACATTACTACTACATTTGATTTTCTTTATAATAACATGCAGTGTGAATCACTCAAAATAAGATCAGGAAGATGCATTAGAAGTAAATAAGGTCATTAATGATTTCACATCAACTTAAACACTAAATGCTGTTCCTCATTTTTTAAAATTTTGTTTGTTGTTTCACAAGTGTGTCCTTTCCTCAGATTTCTCCAGCGACGTGTTCCTCATGTAAATTACAGGCATTACATGCATCAGAAGGTTATTTGTTTCTCTTTCAGAACGGCAGATATGCATTGAATTGAGAAACTCACACAGGCACTGAATGCAGATTCCTCTCTTTCCCAGATAATCAGAGCTCATACGTGATGCGCAGCTTGCAAAACATGCAAAGAGACGCTTGAAGATGTGCGTTACTGGGCTTTTTCTGCCTAAGCATGATGAGATGGGTAAAAGTTTACAATAAGGTTTAGTTTACATTAGTTAACTGATATTAACTAGCAATGAGCTACAGTATTTATCCTCTTTGGTAATGTTCTTTAAAAATAAAACTTTTTTAATCCGCAGAAAAATGCCAGCTGTAGTTGCCAGAACTTGCCAGCAACATTTTAGGTTAACGTAAATGTACAATTAGAAAAACTTTATTTCATTAACTCCATCATGATAACACACATGACATTAAAAATAATGCGATAAATAATAATTTTACAAAATGTAAAAAGGATGTAACATAAAACCCTAATGTACATCACTTATAAGGGGGAAAAAAAAAGTTATTTCGATGAAAAGAAAAAAACATCAAATGTGAATCATGCGAATATCAGTTTCCAGTTTTTCACTGTTGACTAAGATTACTTGTTCTCTTTCACTTCCAAAAACTAAATTTAATGCATGAAATGTCCCATATGATTTATTACAGGGTTTTTTTTTTAGGGCTGTCAACATTAACCGCATGCGCTAACGCGTTAATCTAAAAATGTTAACGCGTAAATATTTTTTTAACGCAAATTAATCGTTTGATAAGGTTTGACCCCAACTTCTTGCCGTCATCGCAGCACGGAAGGTAATCTATCATTGTGTGATAAGGGTACAGTGAACCAGTGTTGCCAAGGTCATGGTTTTGGGCTATTTTGAAAATCCAGTCGCGGGAAAAATTACAGAGCCATGGGTTGTATTTTTTTGGGCTACTTTTATAATGTACCACAGCCGCCCAAAGTGTATATAGACAAATAAAAATGAAAATAGATCCTTTTACTAATGTGTATCAGTTGAAATGTATACCTGGCAACTTAAGAACGGAGAGGCGGTTGGTTGTGTGAGTTTCAGCCAGAGCATTCATGTTAAGGCTTTTACACAACATGACAACAGACACTATAGATTATATAAGATAATAAACACACGATTACGATAGGATATGGTTTGTATGTGATTTTCTTGAGTTTTGGATATTTTCATGACAATAATGAATGTGTACATCTGAAATTCTAATTTGTACAGTGATAAAAATGGCTATAAATAGCATATTTTAACAACAGTAAACAACCAAATTCCACATGTGATCGCTGAAGGAAGTTATTACAAACACTCGATGGTGTTTCGAAGTGAGTTTTGAGTAAAAGTGCACTATTAATCTCATAAATTGTCTTGTGTAGCATGATGCTAATGTTAGCTCTAATGCAGCTGCAGAACAGGTCCAATTCTTCTTCATAAGGCATTTTGTCATAATACTTCACGTAAGGTCGCAAGAAAATGTATGTTGTATTTATTTAGAAATACTTTTGATAATAGTTGAGTAAATGTATACTGGGATTGAAGCAATGTGGCTTGGTAAACGTTTTATTGCGAGTATAAAGGCTGATAATGGTTGAATAAATACAGCAGAATAATGATAAAAGAATAATAAGGATTATGTCTCATACCTGGCGGAGGTGTGAAAGCTTCTGTTTCCTTAAACTAGTTTGTCATGCATTTCTTTATTTCAACACATTTACATGTAAATTGTATTTTAAATTTGCGATTAATCGTGATTAATCACAGTCCATTACTGTGATTAACGCGATTCATTTTTTTAATCGATTAACAGCATTTTTTTAACCATAAGGAAACTTACTGTCAACAAAATTAAGAGGTATTTATTGTAGTATTTTTAGTCTTTTACTATTAGAATTATTTATTTTATTTTTACATTTCAGTTAAAATGTAAATTATTCAGATTTTTTTTTTTAAATGTTGTAAATGTGGAAATTAACATTAATATACTTTAAATGTGTGCAACCTGTTGTTATTCATTTAATATTTTTACACATTTTATTTTATTTTTCTATATTTTTTCACATTAATTTATTTAAAAATATTGTAATAACAGTAATACTATGAAATATTATTACAATTTAAAATAAGGGTTCCCTGTTTTAATATATTGTGAAATGTAATTCATTCCTGTGAAGTATTTTTCATTGTTAGTATATGTGCTTAGTTCATTAGTTAACAAATGAAAGCTTATTGTAATGTGTTGCTGGTAAAATATGCTGTAGTGCTATAATGCACAACCTTGCATGAAACCTGTTGTAGTTTAAGGAAGTATTTCTATAAAAGCATACATCTATCTACATGGAGTATACCATCACAGTCAGAACGATCTGTTTTTGTAGTGCATGATTAATTTCAAGTACCTTTAAATCACATCTGACATCCAAACTGGCACCGTTTGACTGGGTTTGCTGGGAAAACACAACCGCACAAAGAGAGAACTACACAAAACGGTTGTTCCGATACAATTTTGCAGTGACACAAGTTCACACAAAGTTAGATATAATGGAAGAAATGTGTGGGAGAGGCCGTATCTCTGGGCTTTTTCTCAGACTTTCAGTATTTTAGCCGAGAGTCGGCACCTCTGTCTCCATGACGACTTTGAGGAAGGCACTTCTCCACTTGCTGGATCTGGCCTTGGTATTACAGCTAACACAATAGACCATTAGAGCTCACTGAGCGGCGTGTGTGTGTGTGTTCGGTATCTGTTCCAGCGGCTGATGTATATTCAGGATGGTTAGCAGGTTGGGTGTGGTTGTTTTCATAAGTGCTTTGTTAGTTAAATAGCAGCTGGAACTAGATTTGCATTTCTTGTATGAAGCAGCAGCAGCGTAAGGCAGCAAAAGAAAAGTTGTAGGTGAGTTGAGGCTTTCAGCTTTGAAACAGACTCTTGACATATTCCATACAACTGGAGCACAATATTCTTTTCAAGATGATTAATACTAATCCCAGTGAAATCGATTTGACTTCAAAAACTAAGTACCGTTTGGGGTCAGTGCAGTGTTTTAACATTTTTGAAAAAAAGTCTCTTATGCTCACCAGGACTACATTTATTTGATAAAAAATGTAATAAAAACAGAAATATTTTTACAATTTCAAATAAGTGTTTTCTATTTGGATATATTGTAAAATGTAATTCATTCCTGTGATGCAAAGCTGAATTTTCAGCATCATTACTCCAGTCTTCAGTGTCACATGATCTTCAGAAATCATTCTAATATGCTGATTTGCTGCTCAAGAAACATTTCTGATTATTACTAATGTTGAAAACAGTTGTGCTGCTTTATATTTTTGTGGATACATTTGATTTTTCAGGATTCACAGATGAATAGAAAGTTCAAAAGAGCAGCATTCATTTGAAACAGAATCTTTTGTAATAATATAAATGTCTTTTCTGATCAATTTAATACATTCTTGCTAAATAAAATTTTTCATTTTTTCTTAATGACCCCAAAACTTTGAACGGTACAGTATGTTAAGCAAATTGAAAGAGTTAAACAAACTAAATGAAACATGGCCCTGATGTGGATTACAATGAGTAAATATAGCATTAGGTTTTTAGAATAATGAAGATAACAATTACTCATTAAGAACATTGAAATACATAAAAAGCAGTAATTTATTGTTTGATTTTCCTGTCAATATTTTAGTTTCGATTAATATTATTTGCATGAAGGATAAAGTGTCATAAAGATGTCAGAATGAGCAGATCAGTTGGTGTTTGCTGATCTCTTTCCGCATGTAAAGGAAAGCGATTCACGATCAGGCGGTGTATATATTCAGGGCCGGTTAAGAGGTGGGGCGGGGAGATTTTTGTCAGGACAAAGTTAGCGTGATTAGGCTGTAGTTAAAGCGTAATTAAAAGCACTTAAACAGAGGCAGAACGGTCCCGGAGGAGGCGGAGAGGACCTCAGGGGGAACAGCCAGATAGTGATTAAATGAAGTCTGTGGGTTATCGAATCTGCCGGGCGAACAAAGCGATAGAGCTTCGCTCCTCTTCTGCCTCTCTCTCGCCCTTTGCTTGGCTCTGACAGCAAAATATATGTAATGACTGTGTTTTTTTTAACCCACTTTAGTTCCCCCCGACTATCTTCAAAAGACTGACATGGGCGCGCGAGGAGATTTCTGTCATTTATCAGCGTGAGGGAGCGAGCGAGAGAGGCCGGCCTGCCATTTTCTCCCTGTTCCATTAACAAATTGCCTCCCCTCCCTATGCTGCGATTAGATGTACATCCCGAAAATTAATTTGCCTCTTAGTAAGAAAACAGTTAAGTAGACTCTATTGTGAGACCCTGAATGTGTGTGAGTGGATGAGAAATAGGAGTGAGTCACTCTGGAGTCTGATGAATGTAGGATGTGTTCGCTTGTGAAGGAAGTAAGAAGAATGGCCGTCCTGCATGTGAATGATCTTATATAACAGAGCGCGAGACGAGAGCGACGCTCATTTCACAGCTAATTAGGCCCGTTTTGTTACATATGTATGAAAATGTAGATGCATTGTTCTTGTGTCGCGTTAACGCTTATCGTGCTAACTGAACTAATAGCCGAGTTTTGTTTGATTTTTGGCTCTGAGTGTGATTGAATCTATTTTAAGCAGTGTTGGGTTACTTTGGGCTACTTGAAACGTCAGTTTTACAAATTTCAGGCTATTCTAATTTTATATAATCAATTGATTGAAACAGTGAATCAGATGATTGAATCTGTGAATCGGATTATTGAATTTGTGAATCAAATGATTGAATCGATTACTCAAATGAGCAAATAAGTAAATCAAATGATGGAATCAGTGAATCAAACTATTGAATTGATTGCTGATTGAAACATTGAATGATATCAAATGATTGAAACATTGAATGAAATGATTGAATGGATGAATCAGATGATAGAATCAGTGAGTCAAATCATTGAAACAGTGACTCAAATGCTTGAATGGTTTGTGTCAAATGATTTGGGTCCAAATTATTTGGTTAAATCAAACTTTGTAAGAGAGTCTATTTGTTTCAACATGTTTATTTCACAGTATTTTTGCTATAATTAACTGAAACTAAAACAAGAATGAATGAGTGAATAAAACTCATTTTTATTGCTTGAAATAAAATAAATGTTAAATAAAATAAAATATGAAAGAAAAAATGTCAGTTAGTTGAGAGGTAACATTTCTCATTTTCATTTAGTTTTCATTTTCAACTTGATGTACTAAAATTGCTAAAAATAAAATGAAATAAAAAAGCAAAAACCTATATAGACGTATTTAAAAAAAAAAAAAACGAAAATGAAAATGGTTAATATGAAGATAAATACTAATTTAAAATACCAATAAAAACCATGAAATTATTCCAATGATGCTAAACCACTAGTACTATGTAAGTTTGTTTTGGTGTAAATTTGCATCCATAATACACAAAAAACAGCTATAGTTTTTGTCATGCTGCGGAAAAATGTAGTGAAGCGTTGCTACTTCGACTGAGTTATTCCCTAATTAGTAAAATAGCCGATTCACCCAATGATAATCAAATAACGTAGAAGAGCGTTATATTTATACATATCCAGATGTGTGCTGTACTTTTTGTATTTCAAACAGCTGATTCAGGCTTCTGGATTGCAGTGTTGAAAGTCTTCAGATGGTGGTCGACCTGTAGGGTTCGTTTGGGGAACTGCGCTGCGCGAATCGCATGTAGGACAGATTTGTGAGTGAATTTGTGCGATCACGTTATTTGCATAATTCCTCGAGTGAATCGGGTGGTAAAACAACATGCTCTGCGTGTGCAAATAAAACGATGGGCTGAATTCCCCTCAAGTGGGCAGCTGCTATTCAGAGGTGCATCGTGGGGCAAGGACGCGCACGCTGAGTAGATTACGCTCTGAAATCCCATCGCTGGTGCCAAGGGTTTGCCACACAGCAAATTTTGCTGACTCTTAGGGATTAGAGACTTTAGCGTGTGCTGGCGAGACGCGGCGCATCCAGAGCTCACAGGCGATGTGTGTGTTCATTTGCTTTCACCATCTGTCAGTTTGTTGTAATTGATGGTGCATCGTAATCAGATGCACAGAAACACTGAGGTATTCATCTAATGTTTATTAATTTGCGCTCAGCTAATGTAACCTAATCAGGTGGTTTAGGACAGCACGCACATGAGGAAAGTATGTTAATGTGCCGCTGATTCATAAGTGGATGTGTGCGGTGATTTTGTATTGTAATATATTGTGTTGTAATATATCAAACATGTTACTTACAGTAATTTCTCAGAGTAGATGTCCTGGATCAGCCTTCAAGCAGATATTTGGGTTAAGCTTCTGACTGGGTTTAGGAGCTTAAACAACGTTTTCATCATTAATCTTTGATTTTAATAGTAGTTAATGGTTAGGAATTGATTGCAAGGGTTTCTTTGATTGAAAATGTTGTTTCAGGACCAACAAAATATGTTGAACTGCTTGTGGTTTTACATGGTTGAACAAGTTTGTCAATTTTCAGTCAGATTTGAAACTTTCCATGCATGCATGGAAACAGTTTTTGCTTCAATTACAGATGTCTATTTTTTGGATGGACATTGCATTTAGTTTCTGCAATCGACTAAATTTATTTCAGTGGAAATCTATGCATGTAAACAGCTAGAGTCACCCAAACATATAGTTTAGTGATCCATGTGCTTCCATGCAATATGCATAAAGCGGAATTCTGATTCATTTAAAAGGAATAAGCTGGGATTTGCTTGTCAGTTGAATGTTTAATTATGATTAATGGAATAAGAAAATAAAATGCATTACTGAGTATCTACAAAGACAGTTTAGAAGCATAACAAAGAGCACTAAACTGTCTTTAAAACAGTCCAGAATGTCTGAATGCAATCCAAAAAGTTATTTTATACAGTAATCATGTCTCACAATTAATTAACAGCAGATCTAATCACACAAACAAACAAAATAGTGTTTTTTGTTAGTTTTTTTTTTTTTTTTCTTTCCACTTTCTATGCTGCTTCTATATACTTCATCTCATGCATATGATTATAGTGAACATGGCATATAAACTCACTCATTCTGAGCTTTATATGCAAATTTTGGGTGGAAATGGCATATAACTATCATGTTACTAAGACATATTATTGAAAGATATAGCGTGACTGATATTTATATGCATTTTATGAAAGTAGTCTGCTATGCTGTTACTGTTGTTTTTTTTTTGTTGTTGTTTTTTTGTTTTTTTTGGCCATATAAATAACAACATGTGCACCAAATGACATCTTTTTGCTATATAATTTCATATGTTTGCCATTGCTTTTTTTGGGCTTGATATGTAAATTTTCAGGGAGAAATTGCGTGTGAGTTTTTTGTTATAGTCATTGTGCAGTGGACTTGAAAAACGGGCAGTCGTCTGTTCATTCCCTGTTTCTGTATTCCGCACATGTACGTCTATGCTCTATAGAATTAGAATGCTGTCAAAGTCTATTAACTCACATGTAATTGTACCTTTAGGCCTCACAGAAATACCTTTTACATTAATGGGTGCTTTCGTCCACACAGCAATCTCTTTCTTGTACTGTGGAGCCCACAGGCACCGCTATTTTTACCAAAGTTTCAGCAGTGTGTGTTATTGTTTGTGTAAGTTTAATTATATAACGATTTCCTCATTTATTGACTTATCACTGATTCAGTTATTCAAATGTAGCATGAGAGTGAATTAAAGGATGCGAGATTTGTTGCCGTGCACCACAGCGTCAGAGAGAGTCTATGAAAACTCATTTAATTTGATGCCAAAAGTAATTAAACACTTAAATCACACTTAAAATGCCTGAATGTCATTGCATTAGATGATTAAATATCATATCAAGTGTCATTTCTGGTAAAGAAGATGCTTTTCAATCAAAAAAAAGTACAAAATCACCAGTTGATTGATGACATTGAGCGAAAATGATGAAGAAAAGCAAAGTTGGTGAATATAAAAGATTCTGCAGCTTTTGTTAGATATTTTGTTATCTACTTCAATGACATTCAGACATTTTTAAGTGTCCAAATGCATTTAGGGCAGCTGTACTTCATATGATGAACATTTGTAAGCGGGGACTATGTTGGTAAACTCAAGTTCAGCATAGAGGCTAAGTGGCTTTTAGTTTGATACTCAAAGAGCGTCTTTAGTGTCTTACGTGTTGTGGTTGCTGATTTAAAACTTTTCACATCAGCAATGGAATTTACCACTATAATTACATCATCTAAAGCTTTTTGACAAGATGCCCAGAAATAAAAAATCTGCACAGTGCAATAAAACAAGAGCTGCACAGTAGTTTCCCGTTCCGGCGTGATTTTAAAGGAGGAGTCCTGACAGCTGAAGGACCCCTATATGCTCCACACGGGAATCCAGTCGCAGGAATAACTGGGGCAGAATGCTGGTAAAGTGGTTTTGAAAAACCGCAGCTCAGTGCCTGTCGCTCTAAAAAAAACAATACTGAGCTTTTGGATTAGATATTAGATGTATAACAGAGTAGCTTGTAATATTCTGCATCAAATAAGTTTGATTACATACCAGATGCTATGCATGGTGAAAAGATGTAATATTGTTTTTCCTTATTTAGGAATAGTTAATCGTTCCAAACCTGTGTGTTTGGATCCTCTGCAGTGAATGGGTGCCGTCAAAATGAGAGTCCAAACAGCTGATAAAAACATTACAATAATCAACCAGTAATCCACACCACTCTAGTCCATCAGTTAACATCTTGTGAAGCCAAAAGCTGTTTGTAAGAAACAAATCCATCATTAAGACATTTTAGCATCGCTTCTGGCCAAAATCTGAATCCATAATCAATAACAATGCTTCGTCCAGTGAAACAGTCCATCTCCTGTTGTCTCTCAAACCAAAATCCATCCACAAATTAGAGCTGCTTTGGCTTGTAAACAGTGCTTGATTTCTCTCCTGATTTAAGCCAAAGGACTTTGAAGCGATATTATGGATTATGGACTCATAATTTAGCCAGAAGCAATGGTTTGAAGTTAAAAACGTCTTAATGATGGATTCGTTTCTTAGAAACATGCAGCTTTTCCACTTCTCAAGATGTTAACTGATGAACTGGAGTGGTGTGGATTATTGTGATGTTTTTATCAGCTGTTTGGACTCTCATTCTGACGGCACCCATTCACTGCAGAGGATCCATTGGTGAGCAAGTGATGTAATGCTACATTTCTCCAAATCTGATGAAGAAACAAATTCATCTACATCTTGGATGGCCTGAGGGTGAGCAAATTTTCAGAAATTGTACATTTTACTCTATCGTTCTGACGGCACCCGTTCACTGCAGAAATTACTATGAAAGTGCTAGTTGCTTTTCGGACTATAAATGCCATCGCATTATCCGTATAGACTGACAGCGCTGTTCAATGACATACCTTGTAGACAGTTTGTAAATGTGAATGTATGGAACATTATCTACTTCATGGGGAAAATGAAGTACTGTATATAGAATCTGCAACAATACTGCAGTTGCTCTCAGAGCGTATGAGAGTCACAGTTGTGCTGAGGTGCTTGAGTTAGAGGGCATGCAAAACAAAGTATTTAGGTGAGAAAAATAAGTGACAAGGCCCCCGCTGCGCGCTCAGCTGACATCCTTAAAACATCAAGGCGATCTATAGAGGTTTTCACCTTGCGGTGTCTTTTTATTGAAACAGACGTCTGAATGCAGTCATGAACACAAACAAACTCCTACACCGGTTCATCTACAAACACAAACTCAATCTGCTGCTTCTGCTGCCCCCTTTATGAATCTGTCAGTGTATTGTTAATTCTTTCCTTGTACTCTTCCTCATGTTGGTCCAAACCTGTATGTTGTTTTTCAGTGGAACACAAAAGAACTTTGCAGATCTACATGCAGCTCATTCCAACACAATGAAAAAAAAAAAAAAAAAAAAAAAAAAAAAAAAAAAAAAAAATATATATATATATATATATATATATATATATATATATATATATACATATATATATATACATATACATATATATGTTTCATGTAAATTAATGCATTTAATTATTTAAACTATTTAAAATAAATGTTATAGTATTTATTTATTTGTTTGAAAAATGTTTATTTTACATTTATTTAGTTAAAAATGTACCATAAAAAAATGCACACTGTCATACTGTTGTATAGTTAGTTTTCGGATCATTCAGTCAATGTTTTGACTGAATCCCAGTTGGCATTAACTGCATGACTCAGTTATCTGTTCTTACAGTATGTGCGATTAGGATTAGTCTGTCCTAAATCTCAGTATGCTGAAGGTGTCTAGACTAGTGGATTTTTGAGGTACAAATCCATGCTTTTTGGTTTACTTTGAGCAATTACCCCAAACCTTTTGCACTACAGAAGAGGAGTAGTTTGTGATGGTTATAATAAAAATAGTTGCGTGTACAGCAAATGCAATTTTATAATGTGACTCTATTTCCGAAAACTGACGTACTTGCATCAGCGTGAAGCATGTATGTTTAATGCATATATGATTTCAGGACGTGGATCATATTTATATTCATCATATTTTCTGTTGAATCGGTCATGATGTAATATCTGGCTCTAGAAGCCGCTCTGCTCTAGAGTATTGATTTTCTAACACATTCACAGCCTTTTGTTTTCTCTGGCTTTTCGGATATTGATGGCCAGCAGGCCGTGTCTATATTTCAAGAGATTTCAAAGGGCCACGCGAGACACCGCCGAGTAAACCAAACATTTTGGCAGACCTTTTATTTACCAGGTTTGGAGAGAAGTACAGGCGTCCGATTTGGGAAAACCTCAAGGTGAAAGTAAGTTAGTCTTCATGATTACCTGCTCTCTTTTATGAAGGCTGGAAAACAGAGTTTTTCCTAGCCGGTTTCCTTTCAAGCCGGTTTGTCTTGGCCAGCTGTGGCTGAGAATTGCATTTCAGGCGACGGTAATTCTTGCAGGCACCTTTTCAGAGCCTTGAAATTTGCCAGGGATCTGGAGACAGCAAAGGGACTTTTAATGAACAGCTTTTATTGATCAGTGGACAAAACAGCTGTTAATTACAGGAGAGCAGGCGTTTAATTGGCGCTATGAAATAGGGCCGCCATGTGCCAGTCTAACAGCCAATGACAAATGCAGCCCGTTTGATGGAGTTCTGTGTTGATGGAGACCAAGCCAGTTTGCCAGATTGCTAAAAATTGGTTTATTTTGTAATGCTAAATTTACATGATTACATAGCTAGCATTTCATTACATTTGTTTCTGATGTCCACCACAATCTGTGACCCATTTTTGGGTTGAGAAGCACTGAATTGGAGCGTTCTGGGAAGTTATGGAGTCTTCAAACACAGTTATGTAAAATTAATTTTTAATTTATTAACTTTATTATATTTATTTAAGCTAATTAATGCTCATTTTTTGGATATTGTAATATAAATGAAGTATGCAGTAGTCAACATTTGAAGTGGATCAAAAACTTTCATCTTAAAACAATAACAATACCTGTTCTTGTCTTAGGGCAACTTTGATGAACTTTTTTGATCCACTTCAAATGTTGACTACTGTATATTTCTCTACACCGAAAAACAACAACCATTTCTTAATAATTATCTGAAATTTTGTCTTGTTTTCCAGTAAAAATGTTATCAAAAGCCATAAAACAAGATAAATACACTGGATTCGAGAAGCAATAATTTCAGATAATATATCTTTATATTTGTTTCTCTTTTTCATTTTTTCTTATTCACATGTAGGCCTATAGACTTTTAAATTGGGTATTAACAAGTGTATCTAAAAAGTAAATATATCTTGTTGTAAAGAAGTTTAGATATTTTACTGGAAAACAAGACAAAAATGTGTGTGTGTGTGTGTGTGTGTATATATATATATATATATATATATATATATAAATATATATATATAAATATATATAAATAGAAGTTAAACTGAGTACTAAAATTTATAAAGTAAATATATCTTGTTTTAAACATTTTTATATATTTTATTGGAAAATGTATAGAAATGTGCATTTATTTTCTATAGTATTTAACAATGAATACTAATATCGTCAAATATTAATGGTAATATCTGCAGTGGGGTTTATTCTTATCCTTATGTATAGAAGTTTTAATACTCCGTTTAACTTCTAAAGTATATATATCTTGTTTTAAACATTTTTATATATTTTATTGGAAAATTTATAGAAATGTACATTTTCTAGAATATTTAACTACGAATATTAATATAATCTAATATTTATGGTAATATCTGTGGTGAGACTTTATATTTTTATTCTTATGAAAGTTTGAATACCCAATTTAACTTATCTATCTTGTTGTAATGATATTTAGATATTTTACTGCTTTGTAAATAAATGAATAAATAATCTATTCAATAAAAAATATTTAATTATTTATTTAAAGTTATGTGTATTTTCTATAATATTTAACACCGAATAGTAATATCGTGGAATATTTGTTTTCTTGTAATATAATACCCGATATGCTTTGTATATGAAATGAAATAAATAACAGCTACAAGTTCCATTTAATTTTTAAAAATGTAAATCAGTTCTGCATCAAGTTTCCTGCTTCAATTCAAATTCAGCAACTGAACTGCATTTAAAAGCCCTGACTGGAGCTCAACTCTCATCTCCAGTTTCCCATGCCGCTGCTTCATTTTCTCACTTCCTCTGGTTTTTCGTGTCGGTTTTATGACGCGTCTAAACGAAGGCGCCGAACGCCGCTAACGAGCCGCAGGTCTGGCAGAACATCCCGACCCCAGCAGGGGTTCTGCGCCCACATCTGGAGCGGCAGCGCAGTGATTTACGCCATCCCTTGTTTGCCTTTAATTTGCGATTGTCATTCATCTGTCTGCGGAGCGGCTTACAGCCTCCACAGCTGACTCAGTGGGGATGAATCTGTATCTCTCACGCAAGCCTTTCTCTTTATTTACTTTTGATGCCTCACACTTGCAGACCGCAGCTGAGAGGCCGATAACAGTGATTAAGTGTAATCAAAATGGCACTCCAACGCTGCGTCGGTTCCTCTCGGACATCTGTAAACTGGCGGGGATCTTGATGGGAACGCAAAGATCGTTTGAAGCTGGAACCGCCGCTTGTATTAATCTCACACGAGATTGATGAGAACAGCCAATATGCGATGCGTCATCTGCCGTACAGCGAAAATTTATATTCATCCCAAACTCGCCTGGTTTCTTGCACAGCGGCACAAACCCTACTGAGTGTTAATGGCCCGGAAGAATATTGGTTTTTACACTTTTATGCAACACGTCAAGCGTATCGTACATCACTGCGCTGAAATTTATATCAACAATAAAGAGGAAATGTGTGTCTAACAAATGATAGAAGTCACTCTTGAGGAGATTTGTGCCGAGCGCCTCAGGGCCGCCGTCGACTCCAAATGGAGCAAACTTCTTTGATGAAGCGTGATCGAGTCGTTTTACTGATTTATGGACGGCGTAATCGTCTGTTATGTGTGATTTTGTGGATGTATTTATTTAGTGCTGTGTGATTTGATCTTATTACTGTGATAGCAGAAGGGTGAATCCATCAAAGCTGATGCGGACGTGATTTCAGATTCACGTTTTTATCATGTCTATGCAGGCAACATCACTGTGCTTTTTCACAGTATGTGATTTAGGCTAGCATTCAAAAGGTCGGGCTCGGTTTTTCTTTTAAAATTAATACTTTTATTCATCAAGGATGCCTTTAATTGATCAAAAGTGACAGTAAAGACATTTATAATGTTACAAAAAATTTCTATTTTAAATAAATTCATCAAAGTATCCTGAAAAATATCCACAAAAATATGAAGCAGTAAAACTGTTTTCAATACTGATAATAATCAGAAATGTTTCTTGAGCAGCAAATCAGCATATTAGAATGATTTCTGAAGATCATGTGACACTGAAGACTGGAGTAATGATGCTGAAAATTCAGATTTGATCACAGAAATAAATTACAATTTAAAATATATTCAAATACAAAACAGATATTTTAAATTGCAATAATATTTCACATTTATTGATGTATTTTTAATCAAATAAATGCAGCATTTTTTTAAATATTTTATTTCAGTTAAAGTTTATTTTATTTCAAGATTTTAGGTTTAGTTTATGCCTATAATAACCCTGGTTCCCAAAAAAAAAACACAAAGAGAAATACAGCAAAGTTACTTGATAAATTTGCATGATATTATTCCAATTACTTTTTCATATAATAAATGTGCACTCTTCTGTTTTTTTTTATTTGCTAACCAATGCAACTGCATGTGTTCAAAGTCAACAATCGTTGTTCCATAAACTCTGTATGCCTTGTATTCTGTATGTTTTGCATGAGAATTACAAACAAAATCTGTTTGGAAAATTACTGGATAGGTTTGATAAATATTCACATCTGTGTCAACATCAACTTATCTGACCCTTTGCCTTTTATTCACGACATTCCTGTCGCTGCATCACATCTGTTTGCTTACTGATAAAATGCATGTTGCACTATGTATTTTAGAGTAAACAGCAATCAAACAAGCCGCTTCTGTATTCCTCATCTTCCATAACATCCGCAGATAAGCGAGGCTTCAGCGATGCTCCGAAATGAGTTTAAAAACATCCACCGAGACACTTTAGGTTTTATTGGTGCACAGAAAAATGTTGCTAGTGCTGCGTTTCCCTACATGCTACTTCATCAAAGTTTTAACTGGTTTGTAGCACAGCACAGCAACAGTAATGCGGTCAAGACGGCGTTTGCCTAATGCTTTTGTCAATTACACGATTTCAGCTTGTTCTCCTGACTGCGCGCTAATGAAAATAATCTGTCAAGCTTTCATCCTAAAGGTTAGATTTGGGACCAACCCGAGGTGCTGTGGCTAAAATGATCCCAATTCTTCATCCTGCGTTTAGTATCTAATCTGAGCGAGGCCTCATTAGCCGCCTCGTGTTTACCCGCACGTTTCCAGAGGAATCAGAAGACATTAGGAGAGACAGTCCCTGTGCTAAGAGTAATTACCAGGCCTATAACACACACACCTGTAATTCCTGTTGTCTGCTGCCAAGTGCCGCGTTGTATATTCACATCACATCTCCTACAATCTGCCAGACTCGCCGTCGCAGCAGAAATATGCCAGGACTAAACTGGATCTGTTTAAAATGTACCAGGACTAACGCGTGCGGTGTTTGCCTGAGGGATCGTTCTAGGACTGAAGATACCAGACTTTCTTCGGTGGTGCTTTTCATGATCAGGGGACAGAATTGTATCTGTTTTTCTTCTCAATCAGAGGAAGGATGTTCATAACCTTCAGAAAATATCTGGAGGTCAAGCTGAATGCTGGATGAACAGTTTTATTTTGCATTTATGTTAATGAGCTTTGCAGCCTCAGGTTTTTAAAACCTCTTACCTAAAGGATGTGCTTCCAACAGTTTAAAAGCTGAATTGTGAGATTTTAATTAACAGTAACAGTAAACTTTACGTACAAATATCCAAATTGAGAAACCAAATTCAGCAAATTAATTCATTGTTTTTATAAAAATTGCATGTCTTGTTTTTGTTCGATGTGCGTGAGAATTAAAAAGAGAAACCCATTGCTTTTTATTCATTACATGCATTTATGTCACAAGCATTGCAGATTGTTCGTAACACTGTAACTTAAATTGTGGACGTGTTTGAGTACATTTGAAAACCCTGAATTGTGATATTTTATTTCGCATCATAAAATAAAACAAATTTTTATAATATTTTAAATATAAAATTATGTTTTTAAATATTAAAAATAAATAAATTTTTTAAAATTGCCAGAATGGGTAACAGGGTTACTGATTGAGCCTAAACTAAACAAGCTGTTAATTTAGGCTCAGTTTAGGTTAATTTAGGCTAGTGTGGCTCCATATATTGGGTGTACAGATTTTTTTTTAAATTTTAACAATTAATCTTTCTTTCTTTCTTGTGATATTTTTGTTTCTGGAAAGTGCTAAACCTTCTTATTTAGGTTCTCTTCTTTCACTGAAATGTGAAGGACACAGTTTAGGTAATTAACACTTAGGGCTATGAAAAATCCTGATAATTAGATGACAATTAAATGTTTAGAGAAAGGCATGTATTATTTCAGGTCGTGTTAATTGAACCTGCAGTAATGTGGCAGGTAAAACACAAGTTAAAAACAGAAAATCACTTAGACTCTCACCTGAAACAGAAAACACAGCAGAAATGTGAAGTTGGTGTTTTTGTGAGAGCACTTCTGTGAATTCTTCCTTAAAGCATGTGTGGCGTTTGACCTGTGAGGTTGTCTGGATCTACTGTAGGTGGATGAACTACAGTAAGTGTCGTTCCTGAGGGTAGATTTTCTGGATTTAAAAAGCTGGCCTTTTGTATTTGTATGCATGTTATGCGAAAGTTGCCGAGTTTACTGGTTTTATATAATCATGACGGGAATTCAGATATGGGTTATTGCAGACAAGGTCAGTAAGCGGCTATCATACTAAAGTCAGTGTGTGTTTTAAGTTTATAGGTGCATTTTTGACTTTTTTTTCATTTGACATTTAAAACCGCATTATGCCACAAATATTATATAATTATATAATAAGTATTTTTTTCTTCTCCCTGTTGTTGCAATCCAGAATACTGTTGTATTTACCATGGAATCCAAATGGGCAATTTTATAGGAGCTTGTTTGTGCTGAGGAATAACCAAACGAAATGAAACAAAACGTTAAAATAAAAGGTAATGGCAGGTTTCTCTTTAATCACACCATTCTAATTATTCTCTTGCAGTTCTGACCTTTTCAGAATTCAGATGTAAAAGCAGAATTCTGGAAAAAAAAAAAAAAAAAAAAGTTATCATTGCGACTTATTTTTTTTCTTAAAAAAATAATCTTAAAATTGTGGGGTTTTTTTTTCAGAATTGTGACCTTTTTTAATTGTGAGTTTAAAAACTTAATTCCCACCCTCTTTTTTTGTCTTTTTTTGTTTGTTTTTTTGTCTTTTTTTTTTTTGTTTAGAATTTTGGCTTTTTTCTCAGAATTGTAAGTTTATATTTTGCAATT
>JAFVLL020034028.1:0-18011 GCA_021397915.2 Tor tambroides
TTCATTAGTGCATCCCAAAACACAACACTTGAAAAGCCTCTTTGGAGCTGACATTGTATATCTCCAGCAGCTACAGTAATCAGTAACGTTAATGGAGGAGGCGGACCGCAGCTTCTCACTCAGGGCTGTCTCTCTGCTTATAAGGCAGCATCACTAATGGGCGGGACTTTTTCCCCTCGGTGACGTGAACAGAGGGAGAATCTGAAACAGCTCGTTCTGAAAGACTGTTTATGATTTTATTAGATTATAAATAAATGAGTGGGTGGATTTTTACCATTATAGGCTGGTTGTTTTCACACACTGCGGCCACACAACTGTGTTCAAACACCTTATAAAAGTGATTTTTGCATAATAGGTCCCCTTTAAGAGAAAACGCCAATGAAATTTGGCTAGTGGATTTTGCATGCCTGAGCCACTTCCCATGCATACAGGTATAAATAGGCGACAGGTGCATCCACTCATCAGGTTTTACGCTGAGGAGCCGAGAAAGTTTCCTTGGCAACCAGAGATGTAACCGAGACGTTCCCTATCTGTCGGTCACTACGAGTTATGTCGTGACTCGACATAGGGGGTCCATGGAAAGCACTACAACCTGAACCCTGTCACAACCCTGTGGGCATTGCAAATGTTGACAAGCAGCCGCGTGTCAGACAAATGCTATGCAAAGGTCGTAAACTTCCTAGCACAAATTCGCTGACCTTGGCGCCAGGGACCAAAAAGGTGAGTATATCGCTGCTGGAGATAGCCATGCCGCAGTTCCTACCACAGAAAATTTTCTTAAGAGAAGGGATTTCGACCTTTGTGAAAGGTGCTTCACGCCTTTCCTGTTTGCAGTTTACAGCTAGGCAGTAACGATGGGGAAGCGTGCCTTCCAGAGAAGGGCGCTACGGAGACCACATCCTACCTGTGGGGAGGTATCATGTTGAGACACTGATATGGACTGACCCAGGCCTGGGGCAGTACTACATATGGAATGGGACTCTGAGGCATGTCCTACCTGAGAGTAGGGAAGAACGACTGCCAGCAGAGACTGACAGAATGGTCTGTCACAGGGAAGACACGGGTTCACCGAGAGGGAAACCTTACTGTGGAAGAATACATATATGGGATCGCCCGAAGGGAATCAAGCCATATAGACACCTAGCCCAGAACAGGGGCTGATTTATTACAGAGGTTAGGTGGGTAAATTACCAGGTCAGACAACTTGGAAAGAGAAAGCCAGGTCAAATTTACCATGTGTACCTTTTTGAGATGTGGCATGCTAAAGAAGAATTGTTGAGTTGTCTTCCTCCTAGACAATATAGGTAACCCCATGAGACGAGGTGAAAGCGAACAATGAAAGTGAGCAGAGACAGGAGGTGATGGAGCTAGTGGATTACAACCAGGATGTCTTCTGCACTGTTCAAGGGTTCACTTTGATGATCCAACATGAAATTCACAACCCAGGTAAAACTGTGAACCAGCACTCCTACAGAATATCAGAGGCTCAGAGAAAGGCTATCAAAGAAGAGGTGAGCAAAATACTGGAGCATAGTTGAGTTCCAAAGCACCTGGTCTAGCCCCATTGTAATGGTGTCCATTACCCGACTGAGTAAAGCCCACTTTATTACAACACTGAATCTCAATAAAGCGTATCGGCTGGTGCCTCTGTACCAGAATCTAAAGAGAAGATGGCCTTTGCAGCTCCAGAGGGGCTACATCATTACACTTACCTACCCATCGGCCTGCATGGGGCCCTGCCACCTTCCAGAGGTTGGTTGGCCAGGTACTAGCCTACAGCCTGGTAAAGCCTCTTAGGCTTGATACAGAGGGTATAAGACCTACTTCGAGAGGCGGAGTTGACAGCAAATTCAAATGCAAATGGGAAAAAACAAGATTAGCTATGGTGAGACATCTGGATACACCATTGGGGGAGGCCTAGCTAAACCCCAGGAAGCTAAAGTTCAAGCCGTTCAAGAGTGGCCTAGGCCCACCACAGAAGAGAAGTAAAATCTTTCCTCAGACAAATAGTATTATATTTCCTTGCCAACTACTATACAAGACTTGTGATTCATTTCTCTAGCCTGGTTACATTTTTACAGAGCTAACTACTGAGATATTCCACAATGGTGACATGGATGGAGAAAGCAAAGGAAGCCTTCAACAATCTAAAGACAGCACTATACTCACATCCCATTCCAAAAAGGTTTTTTTTTACTTTTTGTTGGAGAACCTCAGTCAAACTGACAAACAAAGTGAAAGAACCTTGTTTTTGTTTTCTATGGATGAAGGTTTGTATGCTTTATGTTAACCCATTAAAAACATTCACCTGAGAAAAACTGTTCTGCATTGTCTTCCTGTCAGTCGCCACTCAGAGAGAAGATTCCCAACCCCACACAATAACACAACACATTAAATTACACAGGCAGCATGAATGTGCACTAATGAAAGACAATACCTTTTATTTTACAGGTAAACATAAACACCTATTTGCACAACATACATCTTAAAGGTGTCAAATAATAATACAGTACACTAGGGTTTTCCCTGACTAAGGATTTTCATAGTCAAATCGGGATTTTTGAATCATGCCGATAGTCGACTGATAGTCAAATCATATGTTTGGGGGTGGGGCAAAATACATTACCAAGAGTCAAGTAGTCAGACATTCAACAGTCATAAATACTGACGTTAACACACAGAAAATAGCCTAATGGACACCTTGCAGTTACAAACTGGGTAAATGTTTTATGTTTTGATTAAAAGATAGTTAACATTAAACGTCAGTGAAACCCTAAGAATTCACAACATTTTTTACAATAGTGCTCTCATTATAACATTATGAGAGTAGCTATTAATGTTCTGCATTTCTGTTTTGAGCTGCGCGCGTGCTGAAGATGACCAGTAGATTGAAGCATATGATGGCAGGTTTTTAATCAATGGGATTTAACTCATTTATCTCATATATAATACGCTTCGTTATTTATACAACATAACGTTAATATCATGACTTATAGGCTATCTGCACAAATGTGTCTGTGCTGCTCTGAATGAACTCCTTTTGTGGACGCGTTCTTCACGCAACAACATGGAGAAACGGCAACTAAACTCTAAAAATTCACAGCGTTTTATTTTAATAGTGTTCTCATTATAATGTTATGTGTATATGACAGTCCCAGTCATAGTTATTAATATTCTGCATTGTTGTTTGTCCTGCTCGTGCTGCGCGCTGAAGAGATAATCACCGTAGTACTACAATGAAGCACTTTACTGCAGCACAACTCAACCAAATGCATCTTATACGAGATAAATAATATATACACGATATATATAAACCGGCTGAAATGTTTTGAAATCACTTGTACCCTACCTGATCGAAAAAATCCAGTCTTTCACTCTGCCTGTGTGAAATCAGACATTGAGCACCCCCATATTGCCAAAATGGCATGATCATAACACCCCGCGAATATTCGACTGTGAGATTGGTAGTTGAATTAGGCTCTTCCTATCGAAGCATCGAATCGTCGACTATTTGGGGTCACCCCTACAGTACACCAAACAATACAAAGGTATGAATCTAAAGTAATCTATGAATTTACCATAAATTTAATTCAAAGTTTGAAGTCAAAATTCCTTGCACTGTTTAGGCCAGGGTTCCTCAATTAGTTTTCACTTAGGGCCAAATTTTGCCAACAATACTGAGCCAAGGGCCACTGACCATGTTATGACTAAAAAGTTTGCTCTTAATATTATTGTTGTTGCTGCTGCTGTTTTTGTTTTTATTGTTGTTAAAAAAATTCACAAGATAATATTCGATTTTTTCCCCCAGTTGTCTGTATTATTCAAACAATTATTAACATTTTGTATTCAGATACAGAAAACTAAAAACTTTGCCTGTTCAATATTAAAAGCAAATGAACAAACAAAAAAACCTAGAACTCCATGTCTTCCAATCAAGTCAACTGTTCCTGCTCATCTGTATCTCTTCTCTGAATTTCTCTCCACTTTCCCTAATTGCAAATTCAGTTATTAGATCTGTCATTATTAATATTTTGATACTTTTTTTTTATACTTTCTAATTTTTGGGGGGTATCAAACTGTAACACCGTGTTCCAACCTGACGTGATGCGACGAGATAAAAGGTACCCTACTTTCCATGTAGTTTTTGTCCTAACCACCCGCGATAAGCGACACACGGCAAGTGACAGGGGATTCTATTTTCGAAACGGTTTCTATTTTCTACGACGGTAATGATTATGTGCTTTATTCAATGTTACAAGTGTCTAATGTGAGTTTGAATATTATTTTGCATCACCTTTACAGCCATACTGGAAGCAACAATAGATATTTTTACCTCAGATCTTGAAAATAAATTAAAGCAAACTTGTGGTATATTAAAATTGTGAACTCAATGTGAACCAACACGTGTACTCCATAACAAAGATGGTATCAGTCACTCACTCAAAATAGTTCAGTCCATTCACATTTGAATAATCTGTTTTCCGTGTCCACTTTTATTTTCTTCACACTTGCCGTATTTTTGTTGTCACATCGTGTCTACACCGGACGCGACAGTTGTCATGTCGCGCCACATCCAGTAGCCTATTAGACAGCATCACTGATTATATGGGTTCCATTGTATTTCGTCGCATCCTGCTGCGCCGCTTGCATCCAGTGTAGAGTTTTCATGCCACCTTATTTGAAATTAGCACGGGCCAAACATTTTTCTCTCCCGGGCCGCCTATTGAGGAACCCTGGTTTAGGCTATTGCTTAACAAAAAGTGTCTTCTTAACAATATAAATATGTTTCAGCACATAATTGGCTAAATGTCATAACTAAAAAGGCACACAATATATAAACCCTGTGTAGGGACTGTGTCATTCAGAACACAGTTTAGTTCATGAAGTCTCTTTCCTAACAAGCTGATGATTTGAGAGAGAAATACAAAACATGCAGAGTGGTGAGGTGGGGGTGGGGGGGGGTCTGGACTGGAATTAAGAATGACTGAAGTAAAACATTTAGCTGACATAATTGTAATAAAAAAAAGATGTTCTCTTGAACTCACCCACAGATGTGACACTTGTACTCTCTCATGCCTAGATGTCTCTTAACATGGTTGCGGGCATCACCGAGCTGAGCAGTAGCAAAGTTACAGATCTTGCACATGAACGGTTTAGATCCTTTAGAGAAAAAAAAAAAACAAAACAATAAAAAGACATTGAATTTTCTTTATCATACTGACATGAGGGTGAGTAAGTGATTTTCATTTCAGAATTTGTAAGTAAATTGTAAGTGAAATACAGTATCACTTTAAGAAAAGACCAGCAAACTTGTGAGGAGGGAATAATCAATACACATATCTACATCATCAATAAATAACATCAGTAAATAACTAATAAATAATCAGGCACAAATATTATTACTCTTCTTTTATATATGGGTCATTGACGTATAACGATTTTCGACAGGCCAATTTTAAAATACAAAAAATAATATCTACTGTAATTGTTCAAACATTAAGAATGTTGTGTACACATAAATTCATATTAAAATTTAAAATTAAGTGATTTTTAGTGTTTTTTCAACTAGATTAATTGGCTGTAGCCTTAAAAAAAGGTCATGTGGTGCGACCATGATTTATATTAAAATTAAATAATTTCCTTAACATGCTTAACATTTTTTAAAAATGTTCTCAGTAATTAAAGTGTTTAGAAACAAAGTATTTGCATTTATTTTGAGATTTTGTAAATAATTATCTCTTATTTTTGTTCTATAATTTCAGAGTTGCCGTCTTAAATGAAGTTAACAGACTTATTTTTCCTGCAAATTGCATACAACTGTTTTAAAAATACCATTCACTTTAGCATACTGTAGCAGTGATTCATATTTCAACCACAGAAATTAGATATTTCATGTTTATTTTAATACAGTTATTGCTATTATTGGTCACACCACATGATGAGTGGTCGCTCCAAATGACAAAAATACCTTATCATTAAAAAAAAAACATTTAAAGAGACGTGTGAAAAGTGCAGCACGTGGCATTAACTGCAGGCATTTCTTTAGCCCCACTTATTTCTGTACTTTGCCCAATATTGGCAGCTCAACTGACCCTTTCGCCGGGAGTTTGATTAACAGGCAGTCTGACATATTATAATGCCGAAAAACAAACCAGACAGGAGAGTAAATTAACATTAGTGGACTTGAACTTGAAAAATGGTGTGCATTGACTTCTTTTTACGGTTTAAACAAGATACCTTCTGATGTTCATTCATGTTTATTTTGTGCTATGACTACTAAAGATGAAGACATGATCGGTTCATGTGCCGCTTGAACTGAGGCGCTACAGCGATCTGTCACGACATGTTAAAGAGCCACAAAACAGTATTTGTTGTTTGAATTTCTTTTAAAAAAAATGACAAAATTTGAACACTGAGACTTTGTTTCATACTAAAAGTAACCAGCTCTGTCTTGTCTGTCAGTGTCCTCTGATCCGTGATGTATTTTTCAATGTGTGAGAACATGACGTGTGGCATAAAAGTGTCATGATTTGTCAGACGTAGCAACAGTAACTAAAGGGTGGGGGAGGTCTTTGTGAAAGGTCAATTTAGAGTAGGGGGAGGTTGCTAGCTCAGGTTCTGAGATGACAACATGAACATCTTTCTTATAGTAGAAAATGACTTCTGGAGTTTGTGCTAGACTGCAGGGTCAGAATTAACATCCTGCCTATGGTGAGTGTTTATTTTACTTTGCTTGGCAGTATAATCTGGTAGAATGGATTAAAATAGTTATTAATAAATAAATAATAAATTACTAATAAATGCATAATTACCAAACTAAAATTACATGCTATGAATTATTATTACTATTATTTTTTGCATTTTTTCTCATATTGTACAAACATTAAACATAAACAGTCTGAAATGAACCAAATTGCATAAAAATATATTCCAAATTATACTAAAATAAAGTATTTTATGTATATAAACCATCAACTGAATATAAAAGATAAAAGCAAAAAAAAAACTGCCAATCTGGGACATATATCTATAATGGAAAACACTCACAGTGGTCGCACCACATGATATTTTCAAATTCAGTCAAAATTTACAAGCACAGAATTGGTCACCTAAATAAAACAAGCTAGCTTCCCACAAAAGGTCACTATGAAATTTATGATGAAAATAAATAATTTCAGAAATAACTTACAGTCACGGCCAAATATATTGGCACCCTTGGTAAATATGATCAAAGAAGGCTGTGAAAATTAATCTGCATTGTTAATCCTTTTGATCTTTTATTTAAAAAATTAAAAGAAAAAAAAAAAATCTAACCTTTCATTGGATAATAAGAATTTAAAATGGGGGGAAATATCATCATGAAATAATTGTTTTTTTCTCAAATATACATTGGACACAATTATTGGCACCCCTAGAAATTCTTATGAGTAAAATATCTCTGAAGTATATCCCCATTCATATTCACAATTTTGAGCACTCCAGGGTGATTATGAACATGAAAACGGGAAGCCATGGCTTCCTGTCTCACAGAAATATAAATAGGAGGGAAAACAAAGCCCAAATTCCCTTAATCATCCATCACAATAAGAAAAACCAAAGAATATATTTCTGATGTGCAGCAAAAGATAATTGAGCTTCACAAATTAGAGAAGTGGCTTTCAGAAAAGAGCTAGAGCAGTGAAAATTCCCATTTCCACCATCAGGGCAATAATTACGAATTTCCAATCAACATAAAATATTATGAATCTGCCTGGAAGAGGACATGTGTCTATATCATCCTAATGCATGGTGAGGAGGAGAGTTTGAGTGGCTAAGGACTCTCCAAGAACCACAGCTGGAGAATTGCAGAAAATAGTTGAGTCTCGGGGTCAGAAAACCTTAAAAAAAAAATTGTCAAACAGCACCTACATCATCACATGTTGTTCGGGAGGGTTTCAAGAAAAATTCTACTTGCTCATCCAAAAACAAACTCCAGCATATTCAGTTATCAGACATGACTGGAACTTCAAATGGGACTGGCTTCTATGGTCAGATGAAACTAAAAACATAGCTTTTTAGCAGCAAACACAGGGATAAAAAAGTACCCCATGTGTACAATGAAATATACTGCTGTATTTTTGATGTTGTGGGCCTATATTTCTGATGGAGATCCTGGACATCTTGTTTAGACACATGGCATCATGGATTCTATCAAATACCAACAGATAAAAAAAAAAAAAAAATCAATAAGGGAATATGTTAGAAATCTTATAATGGGCCATGTTTGGATCTTCCAAACGTACAATAATCCAAACACAAACCTCAAAAACAACACAAAAATGGGTCACTGGGCACAAAACCAAGCTTCTGCTATGGCCATTCCAGTCCTCTGACCTGAACCCTGTAGAAAATGAGTGAGGTGAACTGAAGAGAAGAAGCACCAACATGGAGCTGGGAATCTAAAGGAGTTGGAGAGATTCTGGATGAAGGAATGGTCTCTGATCTCTTGTCAGGTGTTCTCTAACCTCATCAGACATTATAGGAGAACATTTAGAGCTGTTAAACTGGCAAATGGAGGTTTCAAAAAGTATTGAATAAAAGGGTGCCGTTAATTGTGGCCAATGTGTATTAGAGAAAAACATTTATTTCATAATGATATTTCCCCCCATTTTAAATTCTTATTATCCATTGAAAGGTTAGATTGTGAATTTTTGAAATAAAAGATCAAAAGGATTAACAATGCAGATTAATTTTCACAGGCTTCTTTGATCATATTTACCAAGGGTGCTGATATTTTTGGCCATGACTGTATTATTCATTGTTTTGATTTTTTTGGAGGTCATACCACACGATATGCAAATGTGGTAACTACATACCAGCCGTTAAAAAGATTATTATTTTCCCAAATTTGAAAGAGACTTACAAACCTGCCTGATGCTTCCATGGGTCCTTGGCAAATTGGTATATGATACAACGTCTTATCTTTGAATGGATTTCAACATAAAAGTCCCAAAATGGTAGTTTCTTGATGGTCGCAACACATATTTCATAAAATGGAAATCATTGGACAAAGTTTGTTTTTATATTATGACGGAAATATAAATACAAATGCTTTGCAATTTTATACAGTATTACAAAACACTTTAGAAATTATGCCAAATAGTGCAGAAAATTAATCTGAATAAATTTAGGGTAATTTAGATGTTTACAAAAAAAAAAAGCTATGGCCGGACGGTCGCACCACATGATATTTTGACACTTTGAATAACAGAAAAATTACAAATAACTAATGTTTTTTGAAAAGTTAAAGTGAGTTCATACATGCGAGAGGCCTTTCATATATATGGCATCTTTTTTATGCATTTAAACCAATTTTTAACTGAACAAATGCAATCGGACAGAAAATTTAGGCGTCACATTATTGACCCATATACAGTAATTTGCAACAAGTAGGGGTAAGACACCAAAAGCACACTGGGACCTATTAAACTTACACTAAGGTGGCATAACTTTTGTTCACATTATCTTCTTTAGTAGAAGATTATTAGGGGTCCAAGCACTGAAGGAGCTGAAATCTTGTATCTGTTCTGTAATATATTATTATTATTCTGTCATAAAACTTTTTGGGAGATTTACTGATGTTTGAACAGAAACTTTCTAAAAGTAAAAAAACACTTCTGATACTAATGACCACAGAAAAATATGGCTTATATTTGTGACATGCTAGCCTTGCTTACGATAACTGTACGCTGACTTCAACCTGGGCTGTAAAATTGTGTATTGTGCATTTTTCAGCCTTTCTAATATAGATCACGCTTTCTCTTTCCATTTGTTCCGTTTTGTTTTTTTTTTAAACACTGAACTTCAAACTCATCTATGCCACATGGTTCATTCTTCAAGTAAACTTTTGACCATTTGGTAATTAAATAAACTGCTTTAGACCGGCGTTTGAACTGAGCGTGACGCATCAGGTGCGTGATACCTTTAAGCTCTCCTAGACGCAGCGCTGTGCTTTTGCCCAGTGTGTGACATATTTTGTTATTTTGATTAGATATTCAAGAGTTCTAAAATAGAAGCAAATAAAGTGTGTATTATACATACAATATACATATGTAAGTAATTTCAATGCTATCTATGGCCTCTGTGTAGATATTTAAAGATGACCATCTTTAAGGATGACTATTGGAATGAAATGGTTACACTTTACAATAAGAGTCAATTTATAACACTAAGATTAATGAAAGGCGTATAAGTACTGTTCCTTGTCAGAGTGTTAATTTCATTACATTAAATACAACAGTAGAAAACTACTCGTAGCAATGAAAACTTTGGATGAAAACATGAGCTGCTCAAATGTGAACACAGTGATGTGCTTCACTCTGAAACATACCACACAACAGTCCATATACTTATTTAATTAAAAAGCAACCTTAGTGCAGTTTGAAGATGGCACTTAGAGATTAAAAATCAGAGATTAAAAACTAAATGCTTTACAATGCTTTTAATAAGACTGACTGAAAATAGTTATATTTATGATATAGCTGGGGACTATTTTCAGGAGCTGCGTAATATCTTTGCGCCTGCTGCACCCATGGTACGGCAGCAAAGTTCCTTGATTATTATGCCGGAATGAGAGCATAGTTCCTAGCCATATCGGCCTAGAAAATCGCAACTTTTCATTTTCCGTCAGTCTTCGTACACGATGTAACTACAGAAGAGTCAAGTTTTAAACAGGAAAAATATCGAGACTCTTTGGTCATTTTTGAGCGAGATGCTAACGGTCTAATCAGATTCAGTGATCTATGCTAAAGTACGGTAAAAGTGCTACCGCCAGACCTGGAGATCGGTGAATGGATTCGAAAATGGTAAAACTCAACTGTTTGACTCTTGGGGAGTTGGAAAATGAGCCTATTTTCAAAAAAAGTGGAGTGTTCCTTTAAGGTTACTGGTTTTATTAGAACAAAATAAAAATGACTGCTTTTTAATAAAAAACAAAAACAACAAACAAACAAACAAACAAACAAAAAAAAACATTAAATAATTGATGTATTTTGATATTTATTTTATTAGTCCGCAGCAAAAGTTTGGAGCTCTTAATAGACTACGACTTGACAGTTTTCAGCACTGAATATGCCTTCCATTAATTGCATAATTTTGCTGAGTTGCAGAGGCATTCAAGGCACTATATTTTCCTCATCAATTTGAATCAAATCTATATTTTAAATTAGAGACATCTTGTAATAGAAATAATCTTCTAATTAATAGTGGTGCATGGCATCTGTGTTATTTCTTCTACTTCTCAGTGCTGTTAATGCCCAGCCTGTCTAACAGTATTTAATTATTGATTATTATAATAATAATTATTGATCTCCTCCACAGTGCTGTAAAAATACATTGTGTATATACAGTGCCTTGTGAAAGTATTCATACCCCTTCATTTTTTCACGTTTTGTTTTGTTGCTGCCTTGTTAAACTGCTTTAAAATTACTTATTTCCATAGCAATCTACACTCCATACACCATAATGACAAAGCAAAAACAGAATTGTCATAACTTTGTAAATTTATTAAAAATCAAAATCAAAAACTAAAATAAGTACATTGCATAAATATTCATACCCTTAATTCAGTACTCGGTTGAAGCACCTTTACAGCCTCAATTATTTTGGGGTATGATGAGAAAAGCTTTGCACATCAGCATTTGGCAATTATCTTCCATTAATCTTCTCACCTCTTCACCTCTCAAGCTTTGTCAGGTTGGATGGGGGCTGACATTTTCAGGTGTCTCCAGAAATATTTGATTGCGTTCAAACCCGGGCTGTGGCTGGGCCACTCAGGAACATTCACAGAGTTGTCTATAAGTCACTCTTGCCGTGTTCTTAGGGTCATTGTCCTGTTGGAAGGTGAACCTTCTGCCCAGTCTGAGGTTCTAAATGCTCAGGACTGGGTTTTCATTAAGGCTATCTCAATATATTGGTGCATTAAGCTTTTCTTCTACTCTGATGAGTCCCTCAGTCCCTGCCGCTGAAAAACAGCCCCACAGCATGAGGCTGCTAACAGCACACTTTACTTTTGGGATGGCACTCTGCAGGTGATGAGCAGTGCCTGGTTTCCTTCAAACATGATGCTTGGAATTGAGGTTCATCAGACCAAATAACCTTGTTTCTCAAAGTCTGAGGGTCCTTTAGGTGTTTTTCGCAAATTTCAAGTGTGTTTTCATGTATCTTTACTGAGGACAGGATTGAGTCTTGCCACAACGCCTTAAAGCCCAGATCGATGGAGTGTTGGAATGATGTTTGTCCTTCTGTAGGTTTCTCCACATATGGTCATGAAGTTCAACTAGAGTGACCATCAGGTTCTTGGTCACTACTATAACCAAAGCCCTTCTCCATTAATTGCTCAGTTTGGCCAGGAGGCCAGCTCTAGGAAGAGTCCTGGTTGTTTCAAACTACTTCCATTAAGGGTAACAAGAAACTACATGATTCTGTGAACCTTCAATGCAGCAGAATGTTTTTCTGAACTCTTCCCCAGATGTGTGGCTTGATGCAATCCTGTTTCTGAGCTCTACAGGTAGTTTTTTTTTTTTTTTTTTAACCTCAGGGCTTGGTTTTTGCTCTGATTATTTTATTCCTTTCATTAAGGTGTGTGTGCCTTTCCAAATCATACTCATTCAGTTGAATTTGCCACAGGTTAACTTCACTCGAAGTATAGTAACATCTACATGTAATATCAATGCTCCTGAGCTAAATTTCAGCTGTCTCGGATAAGGGTATGAATACTTATGCAATGGAATCATTTAAGTTTGTTATTTTATTTAAATTTTTTATTTTATTTTAAATAAAATTAGCAAATATGTTAAAAACCTGTTTTTTGCTTTGTCATTATGGTGTATGGAGTGTAAATTGATGTGAAAAAAGTACATTAAAGCAGTTTAACATAAGGCAGCAACATAAAATGTGAAAAAAAAAATAATAATAATTTCGCAAGACACTGTACATATCATTCATTCTGTGCTATCCTGTCTTTGGACCACACTATATGTGTCCTGCAGAGGTTCATGTGACAATGACGTGAAACCACAGTACATTGGGCTAAATGGAAAGCATATTTATTTTGAATCTTTCACTATCTGCTATACAGTGCACTTTATGTCATTAAAAAATATTAAATGCATGAACAAGTGACCAACTGCAAATTTTGAATGCATATATCTTCTAAATGCACATTTTCACACAGTGACAACAATGTGTAGACAGGAGTGAATTACATAAACTATCACTCAGTGTGTGTAAAGAATACAAGAATAACTCTCAAATTTGTTTTTATCCTCTTTATGTTGATGCTATTAAACAGTATGCTCTCTCTTGACAATAATGTATGTGTTAGCTTTAGACCACAGGGCTGATAGGAGCAACCTCATAGCAGTTCAGTACCGGCTATGCTGATAAAATCAGTTCAGCTTGGTGAATTGTAAAATGTACTTTTCACTTGTAACTGTGTGTACAAATCAAGATTAATCACACAGAAGAGTAAAAATGCATTTTTTTACATGTAGCTGCAAGTGTGTACATGGCCTAAGAGTATACCAAGCAAATAATTACCAAAAGTAATTAAATGTAATATGCTGCTAGTAAATATTTTGACGGTTAAAGGTTGACAAACAGAACATTCTAAACTGTAATTCTAAAGAGGTTTTATGCAAATATGTAATGGTAAAGTTAGGAAGACATACCTGTGTGTGTGCGAATGTGAGCCAAGAAAGCCATGGAGTTGCTGCTCTTGCATATTTTGCCGCAGTACTTGCACACATTGCCCTGGTTTTCCTGCCGCTCTCGGTTGATCTGCTCTGTGTCCTCCAGCACATATTTGTTCACTTCTCTCAGCAGTTCCTCATGTTTCTCTTTGATATGCACAAACAGTTCCTGCTCAGTTTGGCAGGGCTCACTGCATCGGACACATTTAAAGCTGGCACCTCCTTCTGGAAGATCTTCAGTGCTTCCATGCTCATTGCGCATGTGTGCTGCACTGCTTAAGTGCTGCTGTAGGTTACTCTCTGTGTAAAAGGACTTTCCACACAGCAAGCAATGGAAATGTTTCTCCTTTGATGGATGCTTCATGGAGATATGAACATTTAATCCACTTAAGCCATCTGCCAAAAAACCACAGTCTTCACAGCGGATACGTGGAATTGGTTTGGTAGTCTTTGTCTCAAGTCCAACCAGTGTTTTAGACTTTTTGATGCTCTGCTGGTTTAATGCATTTATAGTTTGTTCTTCGACATGTGATGCCTGCTTGTGCTCTGCTAATGTTTTTAAGGGATAGATGCATGCATCAAACTGCATCGCTCTAAGGTGTTTCTCACTAGAGGGACTGTCATCTCCCATATCAGTAATTTCATCTTCAAACAAATTTTCCTCATTCATATCCTCCAGCATTGCATCTTTCACCATCGTCATTGACTGGACCATGTCAGACACATTTGATTCAGCTGGATTATTTGAGGATTCTTCATTGTCTTCAGAAGTACGCTTTTCAGCAGATTGTATTGCTCCATCTTCATTTGCACAATTATCTTCACCAATCTTTGCTGAATTATCTTCATCTTTAGTTGTGGAGCTTGAAGATGTCAAAATAGAACTGTCATGGAACACTTCTGATCCTGTTATTGTCTCTGGGTCTTCAACGGTGGACTTTATGGTCACAGTTGCCCGAACATTATTAAAGCTTTGGTTCTGTTTTTTCAGGTAACACTCACGTTTCTGCTTGTGTTTTTCTGTTGCCATGTGTCTAAACATCTCTCTACGGGTTACGGTGTAGTAGCTGCATGCTAAACAAACAAACTCAAAGTCCTTTGTGTGTTTGCGTCGCACATGGAGAGTTAGAGAGGGAGTTGAGTGGGCAACAAAGTCACACTGAGAGCAGATATTACTCAGGTCATACTTGCTTTTCTTACATGGTACACTTGAGTTATTTTTGTCTACTTCATCAATAGGTGCCTCAATCATTGATACTTTGTCACCCATTTCTGCCTCATTTATGTTTGCTTGACTTGGCTGCTCAGCATCTAGCAGAACTATCCCACTGCCTTCACTTCCGGCTGCTTGCATTCTATTGATGTGTTTTTTAGTTTCACAGTGGCGGTCCATGTCACCCTTGGTTACACAATAATAGTTGCACAGCTTACAAACAAAGCTGTACAACCGACTGTGTCTGCGTCGTATATGGACATTGAGGTTGGTGGCATTGGAAGCAACGAGCCCACAATGACTACAAACAGTCACGTTAGATGTCTTCGGTCTGCCTCGCTTTCGTTTGTGAAGAGAACTTTTCCTTACAGCTTCGGCTGGCTCTGGTAGGACATTTTCTGTTTCCTGATCCTCCCCAGCTTCTTTAGAGCACTGCTCATGAGTGTCACTCTCATTCATGTCTTCGTCCTCCCTTTGATCTGAAAGAATCACAAGGATTTTTTCAACACAGTCTTTAAATAAAGGGCTAATGTTTTTCTCTTTTGCCACCTGTTGGTGGACTTCTTCTGACAGATGAACCTCCATGGCCTCTTTGGTGGTGGTGTAGTAATGGCAGGCACTGCAGTGGAAACGGTGTTCCACTGGATGGTGCGTTTTAACGTGCTGTGCTAACATTACAGAGTTGTTGGCTGTGAAAGTGCACTTGTCACATTGATGTTGAGCCTTGTCTTCATTCAGATGTGTCAATGGTGGGAAAACTAATTCTTGAGGTGTCATCTCTGTCTTTAATGAATCCCGATTCTCCAACATCTTTCGGTTGTGCATATTGCTCATGCACTGCTTCTCATGTTCACACTTTGTAACACAAGAACAGCTACAGACATTGTAGACATTTTGTTTTTTATTATCTTGCCTCTTAATATGCGTGTCTGGACTGTGTCCATCTATGGCTTTATGTACACAACAGGAAAATGCATGTAGAGTATTAGGCTTTGAATGCCTTTGACTTTTATGATTCTCAGCATGTCCAATAATGCCATCATTTTTATTGCTTTTCACTTTACTTTCCAAATGAAAACTGCAGCCTGCTAGCATATCACTTTTACAGGTCTCATTTGTGTCTTCACCATCCTGACATCTACATGAAGTGGGCTCAACTATTTCCAGCAACATCTGAGTGGGACTGGTTCTTCCATCCTCAGAAGTATCAGCAACCTTCTCCGATATTACAACCTCATTTACAAGGAGCTGATGAGTATGTTCACTCTCTGTTTGAACCATGTAGGTATCTGATTGTTTGTCTTCCTCTGACAGAGACACAGAAGTACTGTCCAGTTGCAACTCTGAAAGATGTGTTCGGTTTTCACTTTCTTGTAACTGTGGTGTGTTCTGCAATGGAATTAACCCTGGCACAATAACTGTGTCATTTTGTAAACCTCCTTTATGAGAGTGTTTCTTTGTTGAGTGAATTTTCAGTGCAGTTTGAGTTTTTGCAACAAAATTGCAAAATGAACAAACCAAAGCATCAGTTGTTTCTGGAGAGCCATGTTCATTAGACTGTATGGTTCTGGACAGGTCCTCCACCGTAGCTGTCCCAGCATGTTCACTTACTTCTACAATATTTATACATCCTGAATTGTCAGATGCTTTAACACTTTTAGTTGCAGATGAAACATCTTCTGTGCCAGTATCATTGGCCTTTTTCTTAGGTTGACCTTGGTCCTTTGAAATCTCCTTTCCAGATCTTAATTTCCGTTTTGGATTGTCCATGTTGCTGTTGGTTCACGAGGAATATTAATTAAACTTCCTTTAAAGGATCAGTAGAAGGCCTTTCTGTGAAAAGAATGCTGTGAAAATAAATGATAATGATAATGATAAATGATATTTACATAGTGTACAAGTTCAAATAAATGGGGAGAAAGGTATGGATACAACAATACCAATTGTTACAGACCAATCTCAATTTTAGACACCTAGGGTGCCATGGAAATCTTTTAAAGAAATAAGTTAATGGGTACCTATTATGCAAAATTCACTTTCACTTGTTGTTTGACATAAATGTGTGTTGGCACCACCCTATAATGATAAAAATCCACCCACTCCTTTTTTTAATCTCCATATATCATTAGCAGCGTCTCGGAACAAGGCGATCACAGAATCTGTAAAGTGTGACATCACAATTTACCCGCCCCACCCACAATTGTTGATTGACACTGCTGTAATCTAGCCGAGACACCGCCCTGAGTGAGCCGCACACAATCCGCCATGTTTATCTTCACGTTAGAGCATATAAAAGCAGCATTCAAGAAAAAAATGTCTTCTTATTAATAGAGATGCACCGATTGCAATTTTCTTGGCTGATTCCAATTTCTGATTTTTTGGAAGTGTGACCTGCCGATACCGATTTTTGCCGATTCCGATTTTCTTTCTAAGAACTATAATTGACAGCATATACAAACAAAAATCTATGCAAATTTCAATGCAAAAATTATTTACATAATAAAAGAAATTATTAAACATTACAATTCCCCCAATCTGGACTAAGTTACAGATTTTCTCTCACTTAAACAACTCTCAAAATAAAGTGCTCTGTGACTGGAAAGAGGAAGAAATAGTTAACTTAAAATGAGTTGCTGTATGTAACAAAACAGATGTCATTTCCCACTATGTTTATAAATGGTCATTTTTTCCCCTAACCTTATTAAATGTGTCATCTTTCACATCAAATTCTTACTTTGTTTCAATTAATTCAGTTAGCATAATAAGAAACTGTAGAGTTGTTACCATATAAATGAAATTAGTATTAACAAACTCTATCTTTCCATTGCTGAGGAAACAGAAGCTGCATCTGAAGTGGCATTAGATGCATTTACACAGACAGTTTGATGAAGCTGAGGTGCCCATGAATGCATTTACACTGCAAAATTTCAAATGCATTAATAATTTTATAAGATTAATGTTTTATATATTTTTAAACATACAAATAAATGTTGAAAAAAATGCAATGATACTTTTAAATATGACTAAACCACCAGTAGGTGGCGGCAAGTGTCTGTTTTAATGAGTGA
>JAFVLL020034029.1:0-10187 GCA_021397915.2 Tor tambroides
TGTTTGTGATGTGTGTGTGTGTGTGTATGTGTGTGTGTGTGTGTGTGTGTGTGTGTTTGTGATGTGTGTGTGATGTGTGTTTGTGATGTGTGTGTGTGTGTGTGTGTGTGTGTGTGTGTGTGTGTTTGTGTGGTATGTGTGTGTGTGTGTGTGTGTGTTTGTGTGGTGTGTGTGGTTTGTGTGTGTGTGTGTGTGTGTGTGTGTGTTGCTGGGCAGCCTGACCTCAGATTGTGCTGTAAATCAGTGTGTTGTCACTCTCTCTGTGTGCTCAGACCAGATCACACTCCAGTGAGATCACACACATGTTTCTATGCCTACACATTTACTATTAATATTAGACTTCCCTAAATATAGTGAACTATTCAGTGATTGTTATTCTTGCTTTATTACATAACTTAAATGTCATTGTGAAAATAATAATAATTTGATCTCATAGTATTATTATTATGATGGTGCGAAAGAGCTTGTTATGCAAGCACGTACTGCCGAAGCTCTGGACCAGACGTTTTGCTTTTAAATTAAATTATAAATAACAGAGAAAACAAATAATAAAATAGTAATAGAAATAGAAATAAAGTGATGTATAATGTATTAAATTGTATAAAATTGTAAGAATGTATGTAAATAGTGTACACTATAATAATAATAAAAACTATAGTACACTGTTTTATATAAAAGTCATTTTTTATAAAAACTTTTTTATATACAAAGTACTTTTTTAAATAATGTTTTTTGCGCAAAGGACGTATTAAATTGATCGAAAGTGAGAGTAAAACATTTATAATATCACAAACGTTTTCTATTTCAAACAAATACTGTTCTTTTGAACTTTTTGTTCATCAAACAATCCTCAAAAATAAAATATATGACTGTTTCCACAAAAATATTAAGCAGCACGACTGTTTTTAACAATGATAATAATAATAATAAATGTTTCTTCATCAGCAAATCAGAATATTAGAATGATTTCTGAAGGATCATGTGACACTGAAGACTGGAGTAATTGTGCTGAAAATTCAGCTTTAAATCACAGAAATAAATAACATTTTAATACATATTCGAATAGAAAATGGTTGTTTTAAATATTAATACTATTTCACATTATTACTATTTTTACTGTATATTTCAAATAAATTATTTAACTTTATTTTTTTTATTTTGCTGTTGGTTTTAATTGTATGTCCACACCAACACCAAAAAAAAAAAAAAAAAAAGTTAAAATGTAAAATTAGCTATACTTTTATTTTTAGAAGATTAAAGCTTTCAAAGTCTTGAAAATGAATATTTGAGGTAAAACATGGCTGTGCACATTATCTGGAATCACCGCTGTCAAGAATGTTTATGTAAGAGTGTTTTCAGTGTCAGATACAGTTTGTCAAATATTGTCTACTGACAAACTGAACACGCATGCAATCTGATGCCATGATGATCCTGGAGAAACGTCCCTCTCTGATTTTCTCTCCCAGCTTTCTCTGTGGCCATTGTCTGTCTGGCTGTGTGTTTCTTCAGCTCTCACCTCACTGTGTCCAACAGGATGAAGTTCATCAGAGGCTTCTGAAGCAAAGCCATCTTCTCTCCTTCACTCATTAGCATCCAAAAGGCCTGACGTCTGTTGCATGGAGGGGGGCGAGAGAGAGGGAGAGGGGAACAATTACTGTCCCTCCAGTCTGTTTTATCCTTTTCAAAGGCCAGGGTGATTAGGAGAGGAAAGTTTAGATTTCCTGAACTTGAAGTGGAAACGCAGCAGTGACAGACGCATCTCAGGACTCAATCCACATCTGTCTGAGAGCGGGGGAGCGAGTCTGTGCCTCCATATACACACACACTGTCCTGCGCTGCTAAAAACACACTTACAATACAGCCACTACTGTGCTACTGAAACCAAACCGAGCTAGTTTCTAACTGACTGTAATACACTTGTAAAGCAAATAACTCAACCGGTTAGTTTTATTTTAAAATGAAATGTTCACTTATTGATGCTTGCATGCGCTCATGTCAGTTGCACTTATACTTATAAACTAAAATTAACATGAAAATTAAAACCAATTTTTATTACATGAAACAACAAAATGTTAACCAGAATAAAATAAAATAAAATAAAAACATTTTTATTTCAGCTAGTTTCCAAGGAAACATTTCTCGTTTTAATTTAGTTTCACTTAATGAACTAAAATAAATAAAAATTAATAAAATTAGTAAGAACTATATAGACATATAAAAAACTGCATAAACATATTAATACATACTATAACAGCATCTTTATGATACTAAAATACCATTGAATTAAATTAATCATGGCTGATGTAATTACTGTCATGTCAAGAAAATAGCTAAAAAAATTATGATTTTTTTAAGCAGTTGTTAATAAATATAAAAGAAATGAAATGGTTAACAATTCTAACATTCAGGCTAAAATATGATTAAGTAATGATGACCAATCAACATAATAACCAACCAACCAACTAACTAACAAACTAACAGTCCATGTTGGAGCTATCAAATTATAAAAAAAAAAAAGTAACACATAAAAGAAAACAAAATAAAAAGTAGTGTTTACTGTATCATATGAACTATATATAAAATTTTATGCATATACTGTTTTCTATAAAATATAAACTACATTCAGTAAGAAGGGTCAGTAAGAAATCATTTTGAAAGAAATTAATACTTTAACTCAGCAGGGATACATTAAACTGAATCAAAAAGTGATAGTAAAGGCATTTATAATGTTTTCTAAGTTTCAAGATTTCTATTTCAAATAAATACATTTTGAACTTGAAAAATAACAGTCAGTTTTGGAGCTTGACTGTCTCCACAGGTTAAGAAAACAACTGAATACTTATTTTGGTTTCAGACAAAATGTGTGTGTGTGTGTGTGTGTGTGTGTCTTGTCTCTTTTATTTTCCAGGCACTGACTCATCCGACTGCCCTGTTTACTGATTTAGGCCAGAGAGGAGAAGTGTGGAAAATATGCATCTTCTCTTATAAGTGTCCTTTTGTGGAGCACCAGGCCTCTGTAATATTTCTCACTGAGGTGAGAGGCTCCTGATGCCAGAGAGACACAGCATCGCTTAACCCCTCCAGCACCGGACACAAAACACACCACAGTCAGCACGCATGCAAACACTGAGAAAATTAAAACACCAGACACCACAAATAATGTTTGCTCATTTCATCTAAAAACAATGTACTTTTATGGCAACACCTAAAACTATTCAGGTTTATCCTGTTCAGATCAATTAATAAACTGGCTTACGTCAATGGAAGGAGTTTTTAAGGGTCAGATCAGATACATTCAATTATTATTGTCCGTTTCTTTTCAGCTGAAAGAAGAAATCCAATTTAAATCTGCAAAATGTTTAAATGTTATTTTTGCTTAAGTTCATATGCAATATCTTAGTGGGTCATTCTAAGCTCAAATGTATTAGTCATGGTTGTGAATATCAGAGGCTGAGCAAGCTGGTCACTTTCTCAAATATATCAGAGGAAACTGAGTATAGTGTGAGTGTGTGTGAGAAACAGAAGCATGAGTTGATGACAGGCTGTTTGTTGCTCTGTAAATCAGCTGAATCTGAGCAGAAAGGTGTGAGGGCCCTTCACATTTACGCCCCTGAGAAGTGCAGACTATCAACATCCTCTATCATCAACTCCAAGTGCATCAGAAAGAGTCACAGAGCGCTTGTAAAACTGACAATGTCCAGCATACTGAATCATATGAATGTTAATAAACTGTCAGTTGTCAGATAGCATAACTAAGGTGTCACACACAGGATGGAGAGGCACAAGGTGGGTTCTGGTTATATGAGCTTTTATTTTCACAAACAAAGTAGTTTCAAACAGGTAAGACTCAACAAACAGTCGCAGGAAGCTCACTCAATAGAAAATAACAGTCCTTATCTTTCTTGCAGGTTTGTCCAACAGGAGAGACAGGATCCTAAAAGGTAAGTAGAGCAAGTAATGAACAGCATGCAACCTTGAGACCAGCTGACGAGGGAATGAGGCGAGTAGACTTTTATGAGGACTTGGAAGTGGATTCAGGTGGTGGTAATTAGTAATCTGGTGATTGTGATCTGGTGTATGTGGATGGTGTGACCGGTGAGTCTGAGATAGTACCCCCTCCCCCACAGGCGACTCCTGGCACCCGCGACCGACGGCGAGGACGACCGCGCCCCCTGGGATCAGGTCGATCTGGGTGGAACTGATGGAAGTCTGTGAGGAGTGATGGATCCAGGATATCATCTGTCCACCCATGATCTCCCCTCGGGACCGTATCCCTCCCAATCCACGAGGTATTGGAGTTGGCCGCCTCGCCCTCGGGGGTCTAAGATCTCTTTGACTTGGTAGATGGTTTCGTTGGTGTCGACCTCGGGAAGAGGTGGTATCTCGGGTTCTGTGGAAGGAGGAAGAAGAGGGTTAGTGAATGGTTTGAGTAGGGATACATGGAAGCTGGGGGAGATGCGGTAGTGATCAGGGAGTTTGAGTTCATGTTACTTCATTGATCTTCCTCATGATGGGAAAAGGACCGATGTACCGGGGACTCAGCTTCTTGCAGGGCAGCCGGAGACAGATGTCTCGAGTGGAGAGCCAGACTTGGTCGCCCTGTTGGTAGAGCGGGGCTGTGGTGCAACGGACGTCGGCATTGTTCTTATGTCTCCTAACTGCCCGCTGAAGATGGACGTGTGCCGAGTCCCATACCCTCTCGCTCTCACGGAACCAATAGTCAACTGCAGGGACTTCAGAGGGTTCCCCGGTCCATGGGAAGAGTGGAGGTGGATAACCAAGCATGCACTGGAAAGGCATCAATCCTGTCACAGGGAATTTTGGGCGTATTCGGCCCAGGGAAGATACTTGCTCCAGCTGTCTTGGTGTTTGTGACAGTAGGCTCGGAGATAACGCCCAATCTCCTGGATCTTACGTTCGGTCTGGCCGTTGGTCTGGGGGTGGTAACCTGAAGATAAACTGACAGTAACTCCCAGCAGGTGGAAGAACCCATGCCAGACCCTGGAGATGAATTGTGGTCCTCTATCGGAAACAATATCTTCAGGTATACCAAAATTCCAAAAGACGTGATGGAGAGCTTCAGCAGTTTCCAATGCTGTGGGTAACCCCCATAAAGGGATGAGTTTGCAGGCCTTTGAGAATCTGTCGACAACTAAGATGGTGGTGAACCCATTGGAGGATGGGAGATCTGTAGCAAAGTCAATTCCGAGATGGGACCAGGGTCGCCACGGAATGGGTAGCGTAACCAGCTTGCCTTCCAGCAGATGGCGTGGATGCAGTGGCACAGACCGAACAACCCTTGACGTAGCGGGCGACATCCCGAGCCATGCTGGGCCACCAGTATCTGTTCCGGAGGAGCGAGAGGGTTCGTTGGCTGCCTGGGTGACCCGATCCCAGAGAAGCATGAATGGAGTCCAGAAGGGCGAGGCGCAGAGCAGTTGGTACATAACTCTTCCCTTCTGGACCTCCCAGCGGAGCAGGTTCTTCCAGAGTGGCAGCTTGAATTTGATCATCCAAGGCCCATTCAATAGGGCAGACAAATACTGTTGGAGAGAGAATGGGCTCCGGGCATTCCAGGGCTGGATCTGGTTGGTGAAGGTGGGAAAGAGCATCCGCTTTGAGGTTCTTGTGACCGGGACGATAGGTTACGGTGAATCTAAAGCAGGTGAAAAATAGGGCCCACCGTGCTTGTCGTGGGTTGAGATGTTTTGCATCACGAAGATATTGGAGGTTCTTATGGTCAGTGATAACACCGAAAGGGTGCTGTGCTCCTTCCAACCAGTGCCACCACTCTTCTAGGTCACGTTTTATGGCCAGTAACTCGCGGTCTCCGATGTCATAATTCTGCTCCACTGGGGACAGATTTCTGGAGAAATATGCACAAGGATCTCCATCTGGGGGTTCTGGGGGTTCACTCTTCCACTGTGATAGCACCGCACTGACTCCCAGGGTAGAAGTGTCTACCTCCACCACAAAATGGAGTGCCAGGTCTGGATGAGAGAGAGAGCAGGAGCGGAGCAGAAAGCAGATTTCATATGTTGAAAGGCCTTGGTGGCCTCTGGCATCCAGGACAGGGATTTAGGTTTGTGAAAGAGGAGAGTAGTGAGTGGAGCAGACAGTTGGCTGTATTGGGCGACGAAACGGCGGAAGAAATTTGCAAATCCTAGAAACCTCTGTAGCTCCTTTACCGTGGTGGGTTGAGGCCAGTTCCGTACCGCATCCACCTTCCTCTGGTCCATCTGCACTCCATCTGGTGTTATGATGCAACCGAGGAACTGGACAGAGGATTGGTGAAACTCACATTTTTCCAACTAGGTACAAGTGATGCTGGCGGAGACATTGGAGTACCTGGGTGATGTGGTGTTGATGTTCTGCTAGGTTGGGTGAGTAAATCATCTATGTAGACGATGACAAATTGGTGGAGCATATCTCTGAAGATCTCATTCATGAAGTTCTGGAACACTGACGGTGAGTTTGAAAGGCCATATGGCATCACCCGGTACTCATAGTGGCCAGTAGGGGTTACAAAGGCGGTCTTCCATTCATCACCCCTTCGGATGGACCCCTTCGGATGGACCACCCCTTCGGCGGACCAGATTGTAGGCACTACGTAGATCTAGCTTTGTGAAGATGCAATCTCCCCGGAGTTCCTCCAAGGTGGCAGGGACCAGAGGAAGTGGATAGGTGAATTTGACAGTTTGGGAATTGAGAACATGATAATCGATGCAGGGATGTAAGCCCCCATCCTTCTTCGCCACAAAGAAGAAACTGGACGCTGCAGGTGAGGTGGATGGACGGATGAACCCCTGTTGAAGTGCCTCTTGAATGTACTCCTCCATGGCAGTTCAGTCTGGGATCGAAAGTGGATAAATACGCCCCTTTGGCAACTTGGCCCCAGGCAGCAGGTCAATAGCGCAGTCCCATGGCCGGTGTGGTGGAAGGTGAGTAGCCACAGACTTACTGAACACGTCCTAGAACGCCTGGTATTCTGCTGGGATTTGAACGCTGCACTGGGAAACAGGACTTTCAATGGAGGTAGAATAGACGGTTACTGAGGTATTAGCTTGAGGTGGTTCAGGAAGATTGGTCAGACATCTGAGACAATATTCACTTCACTTGAGTACCTCTCCGGAGTTCCAGTAAATGTCTGGATGGCGAGCCAGGGGCGTCCCAGGACGATATCCACTGTTGCCTCCACCAGCACCAAGAAAGAGATGAATTCAGTGTGTAGGCTGCCCATGCGGAGAGTGACTTCCGGGGTGCAGTAGCACACCAAGCCCTTGCCCAGCGGCTTTCCCTGAATATTTGTGATTTGATAATGGGTGGCATTTCAATGACGAGGAATTAATTTGGGTGAGAAAGAAAGAGGAGATGAAGTTCCCAGAAGCCCCGGAGTCAACGAGGACTTTGGCTGGAAAAGATTGATTCATGTGAATTAGGAGAGCATCAATGTGTGGCAGCTTAGATACATCAGGAAGAATTTGGACCGTACTCACCGCTGGGCGTGTTGGGCGAATAGGGCAGGCCGGCAGGAGATGATCGCGAGCTCCGCAGTACATGCATAGACCCTGATTGACTCGTCGAGCTCGTTCCGTTGGTGACAAGTGATAGCGCGCTGTTTGCATCGGCTCGGGTGCTGGAGGGTTGGTAGCCAGTGAGGCGGCAAAGATTCCTCTATATGACAAGCGGTTAGATGTTGCGAGATGTGAAGAGCTTTTTGCAGAAAACTCGAGCCCCACCGTGTCTTCATAGATGGCCATTTGTTGGTGAAGAGATGGGTTTAGTCCACGCCAATATGCTGAAAGGAGTGCGGTCTCATATCATCTGCTGGTCGCGGGGAGAGTGCGGAATCGAACTGTGTAGTCGTGAATGGACATACCCGCTTGCCGTAGACGAAAGAGCTCATCGTGCGCGGAGATCGCCGAAGTGGAAGTGTCAAAAACATTCCTAAAGTGGTCAACAGCATCCAGGGAACGCACTACTGGACTGTGTGAATTCCAGATCGATTCTGCCCACTGAAGTGCTCTCCCAGATAGCAGGGACATAATGAAAGCAATCTTAGCTCTGTTGTTCACGAATTGATGTGGTTGCATTTCAAAGTAGAGCGAGCACTGGAGAAGGAATCCACTGCATGCGTCCGCCTCACCAGAGTAAGTCACGGGCTTGGCCATGGGACATGCGGAGGGAGATGAAGTGACGGATGGTGGCTGAAGTGAATCAAGGAGTGCTTGGACTAGTTTGGAGAAGTGATCGGATGAAATAGGATCCCGTGTCTCCATCTTGAAGTTCAAATCCGGTATATGTCCTTTACGGGGCTGGTCTTCTGTCACACATAGGATGGAGAGGCACAAGGTGGGTTCTGGTTATATGAGCTTTTATTTTCACAAACAGAAAGTAGTTTCAAACAGGTAAGACTCAACATAAACAGTCGCAGGAAGCGCACTCAATAGAAAATAACAGTCCTTATCTCTTTCTTGCAGGTTTGTCCAACAGGAGAGACAGGATCCTAAAGCTAAGTAGAGCAGGTAATGAACAGCATGCAACCTTGAGACCAGCCGACGAGGGAATGAGGTGAGTAGACTTTTATGAGGACTGGGAAGTGGACTCAGGTGGTGGTAATTAGTAATCTGGTGATTGTGATCTGGTGTATGGGGATGGTGTGGCCGGTGAGTCTGAGACATAAGGTGGCTTAAAAATTGTTTTAAAAAAAGTAACGGTCACATGTTTCACTAAAATTGTGGTGAAACAAGATTTGTGCAAATAAAGATTATAGCCTACCATGATGCATGATAACATGGATATTAACCTTTTTTTCAACCTTAAGATATTAGGTTAAATGTATATGAATTTTAGATGCCTTTTTTATCACAGTTCACTGCATGTGGCATGACATTATTTTTTCATAAAATAATAGGACGCCATAAAAAACTTGCTATACTTACAGACTAACTCTTATCCAACAACAAATGGATTAGAAATGTTTATATTATAGTGGTGTATTGTTATTATTATTAGTAGTATTGTTGTTGTTGTTGTTATTTATTTATTTATTTTCATCTTTTCTTTATTCTTCTTGTCATGCTGTAAAACTCAGTAATGCTACAAAATTTTTTATGTACAGATCAAAACATTATGTATCTTTGCACTATGTACATGTTTTACAAGAAGATGTTAGTTAATAAAAAAATAAGTTAAAAAAGAAATGTTTATAAATGCTTTATAATAGGTTTAGGCAAAGTATGCCTACGCTCCTGTCACTGTCCTGTAAACGTATAATATCAAGTAACCAAATATAAACCATAAGATATTTCTTGATAGTCATATGCAACACTTTAAATTCAAATTGACGCGAAGTAAAAATAAATAAATAAATAATTTTTTTTTTTTTTTTTTTTTTTTAAATGAAAAAGCAACAGTTTTTCTACAATTATATTTACAATTTTAATGATTAAAAAAATATATTTATCTCCGCTATTACTGTAGGACCCTACAAAATAGTAGCCTATATTTATCTCCACTATTGCTGAAGGATCCTCACCTGGCTGGACTGGAGTCATGCTGGATTAAGGAAATTCACACATATCACCTTCGGGCCATCCACACTTCAGTCGAGCACTGGCGCGGTCAATGGCCTCATCCTAATGGGCCGTCTCAGTAAACACCAGCTTTCTCACATGTGTATCTGGGACAACAAAAGATTAGCATTATTCGCAAATATACAACTGAGTTCAAAGGCAGCGCGGAGCAGACACTGTCTCTCTTCCTTCTTTTGTTTCAAAGACGAGTTCCCGAATAGGAAAACAAGTTTGGATTAGGCTACTATCCTGCCACTCCGATGAAAATGTTTCCATGCGAAATCATTCTAATAAAAACACAGAAGGCTATATTAAAAAAGAAATATATAAACAATTTAATATTATGCTAAATAAAATCCAAAGAGAACAAATAACAAAGTAGCTAGAGTGTGTAAAAGTAGCTTAAAAAAGAATTAATAAATAATAATAATTAAAAAAAAAAACGAAAACGAAAAACAAAGTTGCTATATTCAAAAACAGTAGCTTAAATGAATGAATTGTTACAGATTGTGCTTATACTTTGTTCATAATGTCATTTCCCCCTTCATATATATATATATATATATATATATATATATATATATATAAATTTTTTTTTTTTTTTTTTTTAAA
>JAFVLL020034033.1:0-10000 GCA_021397915.2 Tor tambroides
ACCATCAAGGAACTTCAGCGATTCCTGGGATTCTCGAACTTTTATAGAAGATTCATCCACAACTACAGCTCCATAACCAGTCCACTCACCAATCTGTTAAAAGACAAGCCCAAATCTCTGTCCTGGTCACCAGCAGCCACAGAAGCCTTTGAAGCCCTCAAGAAAGCCTTCACCTGTGCACTGCTCCTCATCCATCCAGACCCCAACAGGCCCTTCATTGTAGAGGTGGATGCCTCCACCACTGGGGTAGGAGCGGTGCTTTCTCAGCAGCAGGGGACTCCAGCCAAACTCCATCCGTGTGCCTTCTCTCGCAAGCTCAGCCCGGGGGAGAGAAATTACGACATCGGCAACAGGGAACTCCTGGCTATTAAGTTAGCCCTAGAGGAGTGGAGGCATCGGTTGGAGGGTGCACAACATGCATTCATTGTTCTCACTGACCACGAAAACCTAGAATATCTGCAAGACGCCAAAAAACTTAACCCTCGCCAAGCTCAATGGGCGCTCTTTTTCACCAGATTCAATTTTACCATCTCCTATCATCCAGGTCCCAAAAAATGTTAAAGCAGACGCTCTCTCTCGCCTTCATTCTCCTGAAGAGGTCACTGAGGAACCTGAACCCATCATCTCCAAGAAAATTTTTGCAAGCCCCATCCAGTGGACCTCCAATCCAGCTACCTCCTCCAATGCTTCCACGGCCACTCTGCCGGGCTGTCCACAGGGGTTGCAGTATGTCACCAGAGCACAACGCACTCCCCTGATTCACTCCGTTCACACTTCTCTGGGCACTGGCCACCCAGGGGCCAACAGCACCCTCTCGCTGCTGAAGGATCGCTTCTGGTGGCCTAATATGGCTAGGGATGTGAGAAGGTTCGTCCAAGGCTGTTCTGACTGTGCCATCTCCAAGAGTCCGCGCCACCTTCCATCTGGCAAACTTCTTCCGCTGCCCGTTCCCAACCGCCCCTGGTCACACCTAGGAGTTGATTTCATCACGGATCTGCCTTCCTCGGACGGTAACACATGTGTTCTAGTAGTCATTGATCGATTCTCTAAGTCCTGCCGACTTCTCCCCCTCAAGGGTCTGCCCACAGCTATGGAAACCGCTGAGATCATGTTTAACAACATCTTCAGATATTACGGGATTCCAGAAGACATTGTTTCAGACCGTGGCCCACAGTTTATCTCCAGAGTATGGAGGGCCTTTTTCTCGCTCCTAGGTGTGACCATAAGCCTCTCGTCGGGATACCATCCTCAGTCTAACGGGCAGACGGAGAGGAAGATTCAGGAAGTCGGACGTTTCCTGCGAACCTTCTGCCATGGCCACCAGAACTCTTGGAACCAGTTCCTAGGCTGGGCCGAGTACGCACAGAACTCGCTTCGCCAACCATCCACTGGACTCACTCCCTTCCAGTGCGTTCTCGGTTACCAGCCACCCCTATTTCCCTGGTCAGGGGAACCGTCTGATGTCCCATCTGTCGATTACTGGTTCCAAGAGAGCGAGAGGGTCTGGGATGCAGCTCATCATCAGCTGAAGCGGGCAGTGCGCAGAACCAAGATGACAGCAGACCTTCGTAGGGCTGAAACTCCATCATACCAACCTGGTCAGAAGGTCTGGCTGTCCACCCGGGACATCAGGATGTGCCTACCCTGCAAGAAGCTCAGTCCCAGATATGTTGGCCCTTCACCATCAAGCAGATCAATCCAGTCACGTATCAACTTCAGCTTCCCTCACAGTAAAAGATTCACTCTTCCTTCCATGTCTCATTACTCAAACCTTATCATCCTCCTGTTTCTGTCTCCACAGAGCCTGTAGCTCATCCACCACCCAATCATGCACACATCATCACTTGAATATTAATTGCACACACCTGTTCGGAATCTGCACCATCATCAGGACTCCTTCAAAAGCACACACCTCACTTCACTCAGTGTCCGGTCTCGTTTATACGAAGTGGACTCTATCCATGCTATCCAAGCGATACATTGATATACCTACCTTGTGTACTTACCTTTTGTGTCTCCTCCAGTGTATTTCTCTGCTCCTCACTCCAACGTCTATTCCAGTTGTCATCTCCTTGTGGACCATATCATTACTCATCATCAGAGGTGTGTGCTATCTCCCGTCTCCATCCCACGATCTCCTGTGAACCAAGAAACAAGGTTATCATCTCCATCAATCGAAGAACTGTTCCATTGTCCAAAATACTCACCTGCCATTACCATCTGCATCCGTTGCTGTTAATAAAGATACCTATATATTTTCTAATCCTCTGTCTGAGTCTCCTTCCGTAACAAAATAAAGTGTGACCATTTTTTACCAGTATTTACTTGAAAGAACTTTAACTCTGAAATGGCTTGTAAAGTACACAAATAATTACAAAGAAATGCCTTTCTTTATGAAATTGTGAATTTTTTTTTTTTAAGCAGAATAAAAACTGAAACAGTATTTTCTTGTAAAATGTAAATCCAAAAATATTTGTTTTATTTACAGCTTCGTTTTTTTTTTTTTTTTTTAAACCGTAAACTCTCAGTCATTTTCAAAATTAATATCTTTCATTTAACTTGATTATGTTGTAAGTATTATATTGTGTATACTATGCATTGTTCAAAATGACACAATGCAAAGTAAACACAGAAATGAGATGACCAGGCTCTTTCCGGTTAGTCAGCTTTATTCATTCAAGGGCACGTTGGCTTGGACCAAACATATTTTAGCCAAAACTGTGAATGTAACACAACATGGTTAAAAAATAAATAAAATTAACTAAAAATAGTCAGAACAACCTAGCAATGCCCTCACGTTGTGCTAGTATTTTTTTGCTTGAGTAAGAATCCTTTAGAAAATGTACCAGATTAGTTATTTTTGTAGTTCTGTAATTCTATTTTAGTTCTGTTTGGTGCAGAAATTACATAGACATCACCTCTGGTATTAGCCATTAATCTAATATTTGCTCAGATATCCACTGACATTGTTCAGTGTCTTCTCCACACCACCTTCCAGACTTCTTGTTGCGTGTTCCCTGATGCTGTGAAGTTGTGCATGCATATGTGTGTGTCAAGTTGGGAGAGGCTCTATATGTGATATGCACTTTTAATGAGCCCTATTAAATCAAGTGGCAGTTCCCCACAAGACAAAAAAAAGAGAGTTGCTTAGTATTTAATAGTTCCACCACAAGCTTACATAAGCCTTTTAATTTCGCCGCACTCTTGCACTCATTTTTCCGGGCAGCAACAGGAGAGAAGTTTTCCTCATTTCACGGAGAGGCACGCAACAGCAATTAGCGGCTCTCTGGAGTCTTAATTAGTCGACCTAGAGACGCAGGCAATCGAGGACCACGCTCACGTTGGTCAACAGCCAAACAAAAATAGATAAAGAAAAGAGTAGCGCCTCCAATTAATGGGCAACTTCAAATGATCTATGTGAGAATGTGTGAAGGAGTTGACGTGCAAACCTGATGGGCGATATCAGAGCAGCGACAACATGACAGACAGCGAATTCAGTCGCTAGGGCTGCTGTAGCTGCAGAGATTGTGCCGTTGATTGTTATGGTGATGACAATCGCTGTACAGACGGTTGCGCTAATGACAATGTGTCGTCATGGAAACTGTAATGTTAATGACTGATTGTGAGATTGCTGGTGGTGAGGATACGCATAACCTGCTCTTTAATGTTTAGCTGGTTAGCATAATCCAGTTAGCCCCTGCCGGCTGATGCTGTAACTACACCATTATGGGGGAGGGGGGTCCATTGATGAAATATTGTCAAGATGAAATTTGCAAAAATAGGGATTTTCCAGGTGCTGTCTATGACGTCACAGCTCAGAATAGCCAATAGAGAACGGTTTGTGATTGTGTCATCAACCAATCAGTGTTGCCATGATGTCATTTTCCCGCGGTTCCATAGTAATCGAGTGCTGCGGGAATGAGTCCTAAAACCAAGAAACAAATTAGATTATTTATTTATTGGAATCAGTTTTTGGTTAACTGGATAAAACATTTTTGTTCTTTTTCACATATTGTACAACATAAAATACATCAGTAATACCCCATTCATGTCTTTTTAAGCTATACATGTCTTGAAAAGTTGGTTGATTAGAAGTGGATTAGAAATATCTGTCTGTCTATCTGTCGGTCTATCTATCTATCTATGTCTGTCTGCCTGTCCATCCATCCATCCATTTGCTTAACCATCCCTTCTATCCTTCCATGCATCTATCTGCTGTCTGTCCATCCATTCGCTCATCCATCCATTCATCCATCCATCCGTCCGTCCGTCCGTCCCTCCGTCCATCCATCCATCATCTGTCCATCCATTGAGCTAATTTGGTTGCACTTTATTTTACAATACATTCACTTACTTGCACTGTACTTACATAAGAAATTGCTGGTTAATATGTAGTAACAACATGGGTTAGGTTTAGGTTTAGGAGTAGATTCAGGGTTAGTACCTACCTTAGTTATTTATTGTAATTACTGTATTAGTACATAGTATGTACATGAGGAACAGGACCATAAAATAAAGTTCTACCCCCAATCCTTCAGTTCTTAATGTTAAAGATTTGAAGCAACAGACTGTAAAAGTTAAAGATTATTTTAAAATGAACTAATGATGAGTTAAAGCATGTACTAATCAAGAATTAACCTTAACTACAACATGAGTTATATGAATTCATGTGTGAAGAACCACCAATCTGACTACATGTTAATACATGTTTGTTAGCTAATGTATTAATTAACACTTTGGGGTAAGTTTTCACATATGAATTCATATGACTCATGTCATAGTTAAGTCAGTTCTTCATTAGTACTTGCCTTTAGTTGCCTTTAGTGTCTTAGTACAACATTTAAACATTTTTGCAGTAACACTTTACAATATGTTCCCATTAGTTAAAGTTAAAGCATTAACTAACATTAAATAACAATTGCATTATATTTGTTACAGTATTTAATAATTTGTTAATGTTAATTCATTACAGTTTTTCTCAGTCACTTTGGTGCATTTCTCAGATCAGAAATGAAATTTTCAAAACTACTTGTTCAACCTCCACATCATCTAGTCACTTGTGCACATTATAAAAGCAGTTTCTCATTCTTTTGAACAAGTTGCGATTGCTTTGGTACATACATGCAACTGATTATGTACATTTTTCTGTGGTTTCCTACATTATCAGTTATCAGCTAATGTCATGTTGCTCAAAATGTATTATATAGTTCTCTGTGCAATAGTCGTACCCCTCAAAACATCTAGTCATTAGTTCATCATATAAGTCATTAAATGCAAAATGGTTGACCTAGTTGTCAAGCATATTTTCTACACATTTCTATAAGACTTTTTATAAATTTGCCATGAATTGTGCAGGTGAATCTTGACTTTCACAAATGAAGAGAATGTAGATGAACCAATGATAAGTTCTCTGAAATAGCTCAAAGGTGCATCTTATGAACCTTCAATTGGAAAGCATATATAGACAGAGGACAACACAAGAGTTACAAATTCTGACAATGGATGAACATCCAGGAAACGATCAGGGTCAACAGCCGAGAGGAAGACGATTAGTAAGGATGCGTGGTGGAAGGGTACAGAGGTAAAACAGAGGAAGAGGCAGAAGTCATCAAGGACATAGGCGCATATCAGATGAAATAAGGCCACTATTGTCGTGTTGTCAGTCATGACCTTACAATGGCTGAGGCGGGTTGAAGGGTGCACCCAAATATTGGGAGATTGACCAAATCCTCAATAATTCAAGCATTTTGTAGAGAGCACAGGTATGTCAACCAATGTGCAATGTACTGATATACTGTACTTGCAGTAATGATTCATAATACAGTGTCCAATTGTATTTTGCAGCATACAGCAAATATACTTTATATGTGTGCACATTTGTTTTGTTTTTTTCTATTTTATGTGAAAAATCATGTGTTTTGCATTTCTGCATTTCCCCCCCAAAGGACTGAAAGATTCAATCTAAATCCCACATACAGTAATGTGTAAATTTGTACTTTTGAAATGGATATATGGCATACATAAGAAGTGCCTTCTGCATTTCAATACAGTAACTGTTATCCAAACTGTTACCATAGTTTACATAAGGTAATACTGACAGAGTGCACTGTTATATTGACAAAATGACTAAGCATTTTGACATCTTGTTTGTGAACAATGACACAAGGACTTTTTAGTCTGATGGCACTGATATGTTCACTGACATAAATACATACTTTTGAGAGATGAACTAAAGATTTTGAGTAAGTTACATGCCTTTGCAGGTAATCCATTGCGTGGTGCTGTTTGTACAAATTGTTTTGAGAAATGCACATACTTCTTTGCAAATATTAAGGATGATTCGAGAAATGCACCAAAGTGACTGAGAGAAACTGGAAAATACAGCTGTTTATTGTTAATTCATGTTATCTAATGTAGAACCTTATTGTAAATGGAACCTTATTGTGAAGAGTTATAGTTTTTCCCATCGGACTTGACTTAAACCTGCGCAACTCCAGGAAGTTGTGTTGAGATCTGGCAATCTGATTGGAGCTTGTGATTTTCACAAGAGCTTTCCAAATTTTCTGCAATATGCATCAGACTGTTAGTGAACCTCAGGTGTGCTGTCTGAGAAGCTTATATACCCACAGTCAACATGGCTGTCAGGCAGATATATATTGCACATGTATATACAGTACATACATACATATTGGAAAACTGGGTCACAGTGTCTACTGGTAGTGTCAACTCAGCAGACAAGCTATGCTTGAACCTTTTCCTGCATTAAATATATAAATATTACAGTTTTCACTTTTATGAAATTGCATTCCTGTGTCTATTCATTTTGCATGTGCATCTATACTTTGCCCTTGATTTCCTAGACCTTGGCGGACAAAAGTAATAGGTGTGGATGGTATGTGTGTGTGTGTGTGTGTGTGTGTGTTAGTTTTGTATTGCGTGAGAATGTGTGTGTGTAAACTGGCCACTGTTCTCGGCTCTAAGTGACAGCACCCTCCCTTGTTGGTGCATCTCTGTCTCAAAGACTAATGGCATGAGGAGAATCAATTACCACCCCACGCTGGTGCGATGGCAGTTGGGGGGAGTGAGGGGAGGCGGGGGTCTGTGACGGGTGTAACATACTACACACTGCCCTCGCCGCTTGCACACACACAGCTGCTGGTTTCATTTCAGACGTACTGGCCTAGAAGTCGCACCTCAGTGGAAGTCTGGCAATTAAGAGCCAAAGAAATGTCTGGCAGTTCCACCCAGGTGTATTTGATGGGGTATTTCTGGAACGTTTGCCCTTGAGAGGAAAAAAGACTGCACACTTACAAATACACTTACGCACCTGAAATGCAAAATTGTCCCTCCTCGTTCCAATGCAATTCCGTCATCAAGCCTTGTGGGACGCCATTCACCTCAAAGGGCATTCCAGACAAACCAGAGGTGCAGAAGACACACCCTTGCAGCTAAGAAGAGAGTCTTGGATGAGTAAAGTCTCATTTGTGACCCTGGACCACAAAACCAGTCATAAGGGTCAATTTTTTGAAATTGAGATTTATACATCATCTGAAAGTTGAATATATAAGCTTTCCATTGATGTATGGTTTGTTAGGATAGGACAATATTTGGCCGAGATACAACTCGAAAATCTGGAATCTGAGGGTGCAAAAAAAAGTCAAAATACTGAGAAAATCGCCTTGTCCAAATGAAGTCCTTAGCAATGCATATTACTAATCAAAAATTAAGTTTTGATATATTTACCGTAAGAAATGTACAAATTATTTTCATGGAACATGATCTTTACTTAATATCCTAATGATTTTTGGCATTAAAGAAAACTCTTTAATTTTGACCCATACAATCTATTTTTGGCTATTTAAGACAAGTTTTGTGGTCCAGGGTCACATTTATTTTTTAATAAAAACCAAGAAAAACCTGAATTTTTCATGCATATGTGCTCTAAAGCTGTACAAACCCAAAGGTGACAATGAAATTGCCCAAGACGTATAAGTAAAATTTAGAAAGAACCCCTAAAATGCCATTTGCAAAGCCCATCTTCATGCTGTGACAAAATATGTGCACATGGGAGGAGTGTGAGTTAAGACTCACACTTGAGACCCTCTGTTGCGGACAAACCAGTTTGAACATTTATAATTTTCTCAAGATTATATGAACATGCAAACTTGTGAATACTGGCTATGAAACTGGCCTTAGCAGAAGAATGAGAGGATTATTTTATGATGCAATGTTTCGATGTGCAAGAAGAGGCATATTATAACACAAAGGTGCATTTACACTGACTTGTTAATGCTGCATTAATATATTTACACAGGAACATTGGCAACTATGTATCACACACTTGAAGATGATTGCTGATTCTTATGCACAGCCAACAGATAACAGGATGTGCACTGACTGCCATGAGACCGAGACCAAAATGCCAATGCAAAGCAGTTTGCGTATTTCAGTTACTGAAAATGATCAGTACCAAACTGCAACTGAGAAAATTAATTTTATACGACCGAAATGAAATTTCCTGGAAACATACTTATATGAGTATGTACAATAAAACAAATGGAGTGGGATTTACTTGAAAAAAGGAAACAGTTTTCACTCAGAAATTACAAGTAAATACATGTTTTCAAGTACAGACTAAACACAATTCTTGTTGAGTTTGTTTAGACATTTATCAAGTAAGGCTTATTTTTATTCATTAAACACAAAACATCAAGTAAATATAACTTTAGCATTTCCATCTAAACATATATATATATGTGTGTATTTGAACTAAACTAATTGCAAAGAAATGTCTCATTGAATTAAACATGTCATTTTGAAAGACAGTACAGAATAGTATTTTCTTGTTCATACTCCAATAATATGCTTTATTTATTACATTCAGAAAACTTTTTCAGTTTAATAACAATAACATAACATTAGTGTAGGGTAACAATAGGTAAGACATAATTAAAATAAATAAATACATAAATAAATATGACAAAAGCATTGGCATTATCCCAGCTATTCATATGAATAATGTATGAGGTCCCTTGAATTCAAAATGACAACAATATAGAAAACAATGATAAAATGCAAAGTTTTATAGTTGATTTCACTCTCCCTTTTTCTCTCACTGTACTCATATTGTGTTATTGTTACACTTTTAAAGATGCACATGGCAAAGACATTTTGACAACAACATATGTAGTAGCAGGATGAATGTGAAAATAAGATGTGTATAACATCGCAAAGTGACGTGCTAACAATGTCATAACGTGTTTCATAACATGTATGTCAGCACCAAAATATGTTTGTAAAAACACCCAACATAACAGGATAAACACATTATCACAACCTGTTAAGAATGCAAAAGTTTTAACAATGTAATTGTGCCAGATGTGTACAGTAGTTATTGGATCTGTACACTTAGAACTGATTTAACACTGTGTGTCTGTGTGTGTGTGTGTGTGTGTGTGTGTGTGTATGTGTGAGCACGAGAGAAAGAAAGAGACTGGAAAAAAAAACAAAAAAAAAAACGCAGCTGAAAGATTCCTGTTTGAGAACTTCAAATGCTTTGGCTTTTGATGTGAAGCATAAAGCCTTTGGGTTTCAAATGTCTTTGCCTCACACACACACACACACACACACACACACACACACACACACACACACACACACACACACACACACACACAGCAACACAGAAATCAGGTCTAAGAGGCTGAGCGAGGTGTCTCTCACCTGATCTTAAACACAACGTTCAAAATATCCATCAAACAGACCAGAGTCGTTCTCACACCCACCACGTCAAAAACACCTGATGAGAGCAAAGTCTCAGAAACAAATCCAATGGACAAGGCGGACAGTTTCCTGCAACTGGGCTCATTTCTAGTTCATCATCAATATTATTACTGAAATTTCCAATTATACTACATTCTGTGGTTTTGTTTTGACCATAAGAAACAATCATACTTTGTCACAATACTAAATTACATTTAGTCATTAGAGCACATTTTGG